>CM066581.1:8007500-8067500 GCA_033816785.1 Picus viridis
CACCTGGCTACGACTTCCCTTCAGGTAGTTGTAGAGAGCAATAAGATATGACCACTTAGGATTTCAGTGTCTTAAGTAGAATGAACACGAAGCCCCCGAAGTGCAGGTTTTGCCGCCAGGGATTGTACAGCTCAAACATGCAAGATGAAGCAATCTGGGATTTTAGTGCCAAAGTAAGTTCACTTATAATTTCTCAAAAAACTATAGTTTGCCAACCCAATGTCTGCTGCACACAACCAAGCAGTAACAAGGGATAAACATGGGAAGGTAAATGGCCAGCTTCCTGTACAAATACTTGACTTCATCTTAAATAGTCAGCTGAAATCCCCCTCCAGCCTTAATTCAGAACTAAATCTGTTACCTGTTTTTTTGTGCCATTCTTTCATGAGGCTTTAGCATTTGTGCAACAGTTGGCACAGGAGCTGAAGTCAGGACTGATCTTCAGAGAGTATCAGCACGGCTTAGGGAAGTCCAAAACGGTAGGAGTTATGTGCTTTTTCTGTTACATACCATTGTCAGGATAGTCTAAACTCTTCTACTTAAGTTAAACAGGAAACTACTGGAGAGAGTCCAGTAGAGGACTACAAAAGTTGATGAGGGGACTGGAGTATCTCTCTTACAAGAAAAAGCTGAGACCTGGGGCTGTTTAGCCAAAAGAGCAGACTGAAAGGAGATCTTATCAATGATGACTGATAGCTAAAGGGTGGGAGTCAAGAGGATGGGGTGAGACTTCTTTCAGTAGTGCCCAGTGACAGGACAAGGTGCAACAGGCACAAACTAGAACACAGGAAGTTCCACCTAAAGAAACTGCTTCTTTACTTTGAGGGTGCCAGAGCACTGGAACAGGCTGCCCAGAAAGGTTGTGAAGTCCCCTCTGGAAGCTTTCAAAATCCACCTGGATGTGATCCTGTCCAACCTGCTCTACCAAGGGGGCTGGACCAGATGATCTCCAGAGGTCCTTTCCAGTTGCTACCATTCTGAAGTTCTGTAAGTCTGGGTACTTAATTCAGAGCCACATTCATCCATTACTGTACACTTCACATGCCATTTCTCCTGGAGTAGTCCAAAATTCACCTGAGCTCCTAAACATCTTGCACAAGATGCACTCATTTTGTGCAAGCTACAGTCCACAAACAGCTGGGGAGGGCAGCATTTAAAAGAGAAAAAGAACAAGAGGAGGAACAAAAACTCTGCATTATCTAATAATGACAATAAACTGCTACTTTATGTTGAAACATATTAATCAATATTTCAGCTATAATACTACAACTATGGAGAAAAGAAACTTCCATATCAACAGAAAAGATGTTAAATATCTTCTTCATCATCTGCCAAATTCTACAGTTCTCTGTGCTTTGACAACATGATGAATCACCACATCATATCTCTGTAGACACTTGACCTGTACAGACAGAATAATGCTACCAAGTTTTGCTGTTCCCAAGCCACCATCACTCTTACTTGAACACAGAAAGCTATTGGCTGGTGAGAGGAAAACACCTTCTGCCTGCTTTTTGTGCTTCAGTGTCCAGAAAGGAAAGGAACTTTCCTTTTACAACATTACATAAGCCTTGACAAATGTATCTGTATTCTCAATGGTTCATGCTTTTGGAATGGATTGAGGAGAAGGCCAACTGATCCTGTCAAAGACTGGAAACACAATCTCCTTTAATAATTTCAATCCAGAGTTCTTTCATTACAAAATGATTTTTCAGCTTGCCCAGAAAACTGAGTCCTCTGGAAACCTTTCCCCATGTTCAGAATTGTTTAGAGTAAATAAATCACGTGCTGGATTAACCAGAAAACCCACGTCAAGGTTTAGCTTGAGTCTTTAAGCTGGAGAGTTTACAAAGAGATTCAGCTAACTGAAGTTTTTTCTTTTTCTTCATTGCTACCTGAGACCAAGTGAAAGAAATCAGGTCTCCACCAAAGCCATGAGGGGTAATTGCATTCTGTCACAGGAGGAATCCTCCCCAAAAGACTCTAGTCAAGAATTAGCAGATCACTTAATTAATTATACGGGAGACCTAAGACTTCTGTGGGTTTTTTCTTACTTCAGCTCTAATTACCAAAGGATGTTTCTTATCCTCCTTATTTTAAGTATCCTTGGGTATGATTTTTGGTGCTATTAATAGTATTACTTCAAGAATCTACTGACCCAGACTCTTTTTTTCACAGCACTATATGTATGTATCATATGAAATGAATGTATCATATGAATGAAATGTTTTTTCTCAGCATTGACAAGCTTCCCTCCCCAAGTGCTTTTATCCTTTGTCCAATAACAACACTAAGACCTCCTCAGGAAGAATACTTTGATGATCCCCCTGTGTCTGGAGTTTATTAGGGCTAGTCTTGTCAACCTGGCAGTGAGTATTCATGAAAATAATATCCTGACAGCACATGTAATTGTGATAACAATTACCTCCCAGTACTACATTTCTTCCAATTTAGTAGCATCAGCTGATTTTGGGATATGGCAGCTCCTCATATTGCTTAGTTTCTCAGTTATTGCAGTTCCACAAAATTCTAACTATGTAGTAACTGTCATTATTCAGCCATTTTTCACAATCTCAGATGTTGAGTTATTGAAACTGTCAGTACTAGCCAGGCTACTATATTAAGCTTCCATTCCATACAATAAAACTGAAGCACCTTTTTTGGCATTCCAAAATAAAGTCTAATACACCTTATGAAAAGCTAATAAGCAGTAAAGATTATTTTCTTCCCATCATTATAAACCTATACTGAAGGTAAATACAGTCTGCATGGTCTAATTTTACATTATTTTACACATTTGTAAATGCAGGTTTTTCTCCTTGCTGCTCCTGTGTTAGCACTAATCTAGTATAAAATTCATTGGACTTCTACCTTGTGTGTCTGAGCATCTGGGTAACTCCTTTCCCTCTCTTTTGTGCACCTCCTTTCCCTCTCTTTTGTGCACCTCCTTTCCCTCTCTTTTGTGCACATTTAGAACAGAGGGTAGGCAACTCTGAGCAGGAATTAGGTATTCATTGCAGTAGAGGGCAGCAGTATTCATTCACAAGCCAGACAGAGCTGTGTACAAGACATAAACACCAGTACAGTTGTCAGACGATTCAGGCAAACAGAGTGATGTGAAGGGAAAACAGTTTTTCCTTGGAAATTGATTGTATTTTTAAAACATTGATCAGAGTGGACAATGAACTCACACCCCTACTGTTTACAGATAGAGAAAGGTAATCAGATTGCGTAATCCCAGTCTTAAAGTTACCCTCTATGTGTTAAAATTAGTAACCACTTAGGAAACAGGTCCAAATTTATGAGCGAACAGAGACTGCAAGCACTTGTGCTTCATGCAACAATGTGTGTCATTTAAAATCTACAGAACTGAACTTGGGGCCATCCCTACCCCATTGAAAATAAAAGTCTCCTCCAAGCCAGTGGAAACTGGCAGTCTCCACCGAGTAGCAACAGCTTACAGAAATATATCTCCATTTGTAATCATTTCAGTGTATGGATGATGACATTGGGAAACATCTGGATCTGATGATGTCCACAGGAGATTCCAAAATGGTAGTGTCTAAATGTGATGATACAATAAATACAAGATGTTTCATTTTAGATTGAAATAGCAGAATAAAGACAAGGGTAGATTTAGATAAAGCACTCAAGCGTGGAGCTTCAGGTGGCAGCGCACAGCCTCTTAGCTCTTGAAAACACCTCCAACAACAGCCACCTTCTGTGATCTCAGAGCAGCCCTGCAGCTGCTCTCCAGCCAAAATTCTTAACAGGCTTGTGCTCACCAAACTATGTGGCCGTAATTCAAACCATTCACTACTCAACATAATTAAGAACCAATCTCTGAGTCCAGAACAATAGTCTGCTCAAGCACTCGCACATGGGAGCAAAATGAGACTTTATGTCTTGGCTCATGCTTGCTTTCATCATGGTGGGTTTTTTTCTTTCCCCCTTCTTCCAAACAAAAGCTTTGCTTCCCCTGTCCTTCCTTGCAGCACATCCACTGGCAGTTTTCAGGTTACCATAGAATCCTTCAGACTTTCTTCACCACAGAAATTGAGCCACAGAATTACCTCAAATGTACTGTCGTGCATGAGCACTGAAGCAGTAAAATTAAGGATCTCTGACTTAGAGATCACTCATTTGGTCATCTAACAGCAAGACACTAAAAACCGACAGGGCACTGCTATTTCTGGTCCATTCCAGCTAATTCTGATGTGACACAAGAGGGGAAATAGTGGTCTTTACACAAACTTTGCTGTTGCTTAAACCCCTGATGACTCAAGAACTACTTCATGCCTCAGCCTGACCAAGGGCAGCCTCAGGGACATCTCTGACAGCCAAGAATAGCTCGTATGGAGCAGCCCTGGGTGATTTCTGGTTTCCCACTGCATTCCCTGCTCCACCACGCGAAGGCTGAGAGGGCTGGGAGAAATAAAACCAGTTTTATGACACAGTTTTCCTCTTTCAGGCAAATTTCCTGCTAGACTGGGTGGGTGCAGCTCAATTCTGCAGTTGGGAGGTTTTCAGTAGCTAGAAGGTGGTTTGCTCTCCAGCGGGAGTAGTTCTTCCTCATATCTAAGGTGTGTGGCACCGCGTGATTATGTCTGCGCCAAGGTTTTGTGCAGCTGCTGCTGAGTCAAACATTCAACACAGGTTGAAGGTTAAAATGAACAAATACAGTGAAGCAGTAGGCTATGACAAAAAGTGTACAGTTTTCTGGGCCACAAGCAGAAATTAGTTCCTTTTCCTATGAATTCTGGGCTTTTCAAAAATGGATTTTCCCCATTTCAAGCTCCTGACAAAGACATAAACCCAGGAAATATTTTCTGTTGTGCAAAAGAAAGTCCTGCAAAGGAGGCCAGGGAAGGATCATAAAGTATATTTTGAAGATTTGAAATCAAAACCATGTGGAGATCTGTGGAAAATAACAGCAGACAGGGGTTAACAAAGAGGAGATCTCAGCAAGGTTCATATCACACTTTTCTTCCAATTCATTCCATACAAATTGAAGAGTGGCCTTCCCCACAGAAAGGCCATCACTACTCTCCCTAAGTCTGGAATTTGCACAAATTAGAGGGATCAGCTAAAGAGCTAAACAGCCAGTGAGGGAGCCTTCACTGCTAGTGATGGCTCCAGCTACCCAAGAAACGTAAGGGATATGCAGCTTACAGGACTTGTGAGGCACCGTCTCCTTAAAGGTGTCTACCTGGCTCAGTGATGGCTGCAATACCTGGGGTTTGAGGTTGGAGGGGAAGGGAAGGATTTTGCTCTGCTGCTAGCTGCCTTGGTCTCTGATATACTTCTCCTGTAAGGATCATGGGACCCTTTGAAAGTCAGTGAAAGAAGTCACTTGCTTAACATGGTTCACTGTGTGAGTGGGGAGGGAAGAACTACCAGAAGAACTTCCCAGCATGTTCCAGCTGGATATGCTATGGGAGCCACAATTTGGAGGAGATAAAAAGCTATTCCTACAGTTCAAAACTCTTTACCCTTTATGTTAGCATTCTCTCTAACTCCAGCAAATTAAATTAGCCTAATATGTAGATTAAGTTTCAGCAGGGCCTTTTTATTCCCTAATTAACCCTTGCTATCACTAAATTAGAAGCTTCTGAGGTTGTCCATGTAAGACATGCCCACTGAAGCAGCACCCATGACTGATTACTTAGCTATTCAAAAACAAGGTATGTGCACAGTTTATGTCATCTTTCCAGAGAAGGCTCAGAAGGAATTAGAGCCATCCACTTACCATTCTGTCTTGCTTCTACTCAGGAAGTAAGGATTTGCTGCCAGGAATGTTTTTAGGAATTTAGAAGGTACCGGCATTCCACGGAAACTGCTCCTAGGCTTCCTATCTGCTCTGCAGTGTGTAACAGGATGTCTATGGTGCTCACTTCTGCATGTGGCCTGCACAGAAGGCTGATGCTTCTGCACATGGCTCAGCATGCGAAATGAAGGAGAAGGTCACCACTGTCGATGCTAGTCTCATTTTGCTATTGACACCATAATGATTTCTCCTTAAAGTTAACCAAAGTTAAAGAATCAGATGATGGTATCCATACTACTCGTGTGCCACCATAAAGAACATCATTTCCAAGCCTAGAGCCTGGGTTTCAGACCTTGAGATCCACAAGTGACAACTGCCTTATGCTTCTTTGGATTGAAACCAGAGGAACTAATGCATATGCTTCTTAAGACTTACAGCACAGGGTTCTTTGCTCTCAGGTCCCCTTTTGCCGTGAGAATGCATGCTTTACAGAAATCGATCATTCACCCACTTCTTTCCTTCTGGATCTTTAACATCATGCGTTTGCCCCAAATTCCACACTATTATATGCTTTTGCACAGATGGTCTGTGTGACAAAGCTAGCCTATGACATCAGAGTTTATCCTACAGCAATCCATCTTTCTGCATTAACCATGTGATAAACTATGGAAGAAAGAGGGGCCTCCTTTCCAGTTCTCTTATCTGTGGACTGTGGTAAATATTATCAGGAAACTGGTGACCCACTTCCTTCAGTTTCCCATGACAGCTTTATTGGATTTGTTTAAACAAACTTGTGTCCCAGTCCTCTGACACACTAACATGTTTGTTGTAGAATCACTGCAGCTGTTGGTAAACCATATATTTTACAAGAAGACCTCTATCAACTGTTTAAGGTCAGATTTGGTTCTGTGTCCCTGTTAGGCTGGTCACATTGCCATGCTAATGAACAGAGGCAGAATTCACAGTAGGGAACATAGGTCTCATGTCAGTTTGCAACAGAAGGGTAAAAGAAAGAGAAACACAACCGTGAGTTTCATTAAAACATACCTAGGGCTGTCCAGACTGAGGTTAGACTTGTTTTTTATCAACATACAAAGAAGCAGTTTCTTTTGCCTTAACTTACAGCTGAGGCCACATCTCTTTTAATTGAGGTGGGTTTGCTTTGTACTCCTGCATTTTGATCAGAATCTAGCTGTTTAAATTAACTGTTTATATAACACTGCTGAAGTACCTCAAGTGAACATATTTCAGGTGTTTTTTCCCCTGTAGATCTCAAAACTTGAAAGAACTGTGGATCTAAACAGTCTGTCTCATTCTCTTTAGCAAACAAACATCCAGCATTAAGTACTTCATATGTTTGATAACCCTCTCTGCTCCAAACCTGCCATCTGGCCCACCCCACACACTCTCAGCTCTTTGCTTAAAGAGGAACTATTAATCAATCAACTTGAGTTCTCTCTTGTTTCATACTTGACCTAGGAAACTAATCTTTATTGGTTCAGAGCACCATGCACCTAATACTAGCCAAAAGCTCTGATAAAATTATCAGTTTCAGGCTTCAAAATCATGCTCTTATTTTTGAGTCATCTAAAACCAGGAGGAGTATGCTCTAAGGAGTACAGGAAAACCTGTTGCATATCCTCACCTAAAGGAAAAAGCTGATCATGCAGCACCCTGGCTAGGGCATTATGCATACCCATAGTGTTGGGAATCACAGGTCAGCTCAGGATACTGCTGCAGAGCTCTGGAAAGACAAGCGGCAGCTTTACGTGACACGTATGAGGTGTCCCAAAGGCCTCCATCCAGCATGGGGAGATATCCACTACCCCTCTTCCTGGCCCCACTGATAAGCCTAGGAGAAAGGATTTCTGCTTTTCACTTTTCCTGATCCAATTCAATCTCAACACGTAGGCTTTTTGAAGGCGAAAGTCCTGCCCCTCCTTTCCCTTTTCCTCCCCAGACTCCAGAGGCTGTTTTTCCTTTGCTGCTCTTATCGGTTCCCGGCCACCACCCTGCTGAGATGTTGGGACACTTTTCCTAGAGAACTTTTACATATGAAAATTTCCCCAGAGCTCCCCATGACTCTGAGTATGACTCCACGGTGCCAAGGCCTGGGGTCTCCAGTGAAAGGGGGTGGCAATGTGCTTTTTCAGAATGCAGCTGCTCCTACTGCCCGTACTTCCCCTTTCCTCAGCCCCCAGAGAAAGCAGCCATGCTTCTGTACCAGGAAATTTGCTAAACAACGTGAAATATGCTTTAACCCCACCCCCCAAACACTGCAAATACCTGAAAAGCCATTGCTGGGGCATTCTCGAGCTACATGATTGTGTTGGAAGTGGATCATGTTAACAAAGCAATAAATGGAAGCTTAAAGAAAACAAGAAAGTTGGGGAAAAAAACAAACATTGGATATGAATTAGCTGGCAGTCCAGTAAATGGTTTAAGTCTCATTTATACTTGCAGGCAGTTTAATTCCAATTTTGTGCACTTAGTCAAACACTAAATCCAGGGTAACCTCTCAAGCTCCTTTTCTTCCAAACTCTGGCTGATTGACAGTTTCTGACAGAATGGTTTGTAAATAATATCAGCTGAGTTATTTTTCTGCAGTTGTCAAAAGCTAATGCCTGCATCTCTTTTGGTATTCAGCATGGAAACTGAGAAAAGGGAGGAGTGGAGAAATGAGGACACAAAATAAAAATTAAATAAAATAAAACTTCCCAAACATAATGCCCTTCCTCTCATGACTACAAAGTGGAAGCAGAGAGCTCTTTCCCACTGTCTTAACTTGGGAGCTAGGAAGTATACAGCAAGCTGTAATTTTTTCAGAGAAATGGAGCTCAGACCTTTGCCAGGGTGAAGCAAGCTGCAGTCATTGCCTTGGCCTTTCAGAAAGCTCCAGGGCAAATGGTCAGTAACTGAATAGAATAGAATTAACCAGGTTGGAAATGACCTTTGAGATCATCGAGTCCAACCTATCATCCAACACCACCTAATGAACTAAACCATGGCACCAAGCACCCCATCCAGTCTCTTCCTAAACACCTCCAGTGATGGTGACTCCACCACCTCCCTGGGCAGCCCATTCCAATGGCCAACAACTCTTTCTGTGAAGAGCTTCTTCCTAATATCCAGCCTGAACCTCCCCTGGTGCAGCTTGAGACTGTGTCCTAGTGTTCTCTCACAGGTTGCCTGGGAGAAGAGACCAACCCCCACCTGGCTACAATCTCCCTTCAGATAGCTGTAGACAGCAATAAGGTCTCCCCTGAGTCTCCTCTTCTTGCGCAGACATTTGTTTTTCTGGGGGACTTGGCTTGCTGTTGGTTTGATTCCCATCACCCTCTCACAGGTGCAGCACCTCATTCCCTGGGGCAGGAGGGTGAGGAATGGGGAGACAGGCAACAGGAGAAAGGATAGTCTGCACTCCTCAGCTAAACCTGGTCTCTTCTTCCTGTGCAAGTGAGTGGGATATCTAGCCCAGCGTTGGCTTAGAACATACACTCCCTGCCAACACTGTAGGCTATGAAAAATGGACAATGGCAGAAGCCTGTGAGGCTCTGATTAGTGTTTTATAGGCTGTGCGCGCTGTACACCTGCGGCATAATGGAACTTTTTACTGGAGATGGAACGCATCCATATGAATTCTGAAAACAGAGGTAGCATGTAACAAAAAGAAGAGTCTCCTGGGCTTTTCCCAAAATAATTGGAAACCTCTATTTATAAGAGTTTTAAAACTCGATACCAGCTGGCAGCTACTGTTTGCAGGGGATTCATTTTGGTTCTGGTAACAAATAACTGTATTTCTTTTAGGGCAATAACAAACACTAGTTTCAAGCTGAAATCCAATAAGGTAAAGCAACCTTGCACCAAAATTCCTGTTACCACAGTACCTTGTGAAGAAAGCTAAACCATCTGTTCCTAAGAAGACACCATGGAAGGCACTACCATGTCTGGATTTTACAACTGTTAAGTTAAATGTCACAAAGAATAAGTACAATTATCCTAGAATCACAGCAGAGTGTGATGTGTGCTCCGTTAGAGCTTTATATTTAAAATGAAACTTTAGCCCTTGTCTGTCAATGCCAATGGCAGAGATTAATATTCTGTACAGGAGTAAATTTGCATAAAGAAAATATTGTCCCAAGATCACAGGATAGTCCTCTTCAGCTCCAGAAATTAAGAACTACGAGTGTGAGAGGTAGCATAAAATGCCACATCAGCATTTTTCACAGACAGCTCCTCTCACAGAATCACAGAATGTCAGGGGTTGGAAGGGACCTTGAAAGATCATCTAGTCCATCCTCCCTGCCAAAGCAGGATCACCTATGCCAGATCACACAGGAATGCATCCAGGCAGGCTTTGAATATCTCCAAGAGGGAGACTCCACAGCCTCCCTGCCCCAGCAGCCTCTTCAAGTGTTCTGTCACCTTCACAGTGAAAAAATGTTTCCTCATTTTCCCATGGAACTTCCTATGCCTCAGCTTCCACCCATTGCCCCTTGTCCTGTCATTGGGCATCACTGAGCAGGGCCTGACTTCATCCTCTTGGCACTCACCTTTTACATATTTATAAACATTAATGAGGTCACCCCTTTCTCTTTGCCAGGTTGGACTCTCCTCTCTGCTGCATGAATCATTCAGTTCTGACCCTGCCCAGCTCTCGGAATATATATGAGGAACTGAGGTATGAAGTAAAACCACAGCCTGGATGGCCAGCACAAACCCTTTATGTCTGGTTCATCTTTCAGCACTTTAGTCAGCACCTTTGGAAGTAGCAGTATAGAAGTAACACAGGCCTTTAAATCTATTCATAAGGCTGTCCTTGAAGGGGTCCTCAGGAAAGACAGGCTAGCTCTAAGCTTTACTACTGGCACTACAGCAGGAGAAAATACAGGCCTTGTCAGATCATCATCAAACCTTCTTAAGCCACTGTAAATGTTTTCTTTGTGACTTTGCATCAACTGTATAGAATAACCTGGAAGATGTCTGAAATGACACCTAGTTTTCTCCAGTCAGTGATTGTGAGATACCACAAGAACGAGCAAACTGCATGAGTACGTTTCACTCCCCAATATTTTTCAGTGATTTTGATGTAAAAAAGCCAACACTTTGTCAGTCAAAGAAGTTTTCAAATTCCTCTGATATACAAACCAATACAAGATTATAGGCTCAAAAGCAGAGCTGAGAAGTCATGGCTTGTGCTCAGCTTTGTCTTATTCTAGAGTATTTTGCAGTTAGGGGGACCTAAGGAGCCTGCATGAGGTAAAATACTGGCACACAGATCCCTTACCTTTCATCCTGAGGGCTGGACACAAGCCTGATGAGAAAATGAATGGTTCCAATGTACCAAGCATGGATGGCTGCAAAAGATGTCAGTCCAAGAAACTGGAGGGGACCGAACACAAGTGACATGAATGACATCACCTGAAAGCCTGTGGAGGAAGAGAAATAAAATGCCTCAGATGCCTGTACTTATAATTTAGGCTAAGAGATGGAATGGAATGGAATGGAATGGAATGGAATGGAATGGAATGGAATGGAATGGAATGGACCTTCAAGATCATCACATCCAACCCATCATCCAACATTATCTAATCAACTAAACCATGGCACCACGCACCCCATCAAGTCTCCTCCTAAACACCTCCAGTGATGGTGACTCCATCACCTTCCCAGGCAGCCCAGGAAAGGGACAGAGAAGTCACAGCTGTCACAGCAGCAAGTACTGGGTCAACAAAGCCAGGAAGCCATGAAGCTCTTTTGTGAGGAGTACCAATCTGGGAGCAGAAGGACAAGTGCCAGCCTGGGAGCTCCTTAGGTGGAGGGCAGCAAGTTAACACCAAACCACACTTCTGCCTCTTGGGTAAATTCTCTAACCATTTACTCCATAACCCAGCACAGTGTCACACTTCTTAAGAAAGAAGAGTGCTCATGCTACAGAGGGTTTGTAGATGGGAGTTTAATATCACCAAAGGGTTTTGGGATCCAGTACAGGGAACATAAGTTCCAGAGAGTAATTATGTTAAGAAAGTATTACCCTCTTCAAGCTTTTATCCTATGCATCTGTAAGCAACAACTTACTGGCTGTGAAGGGGTTTTTGAGATCCCAGTTAGACTTATGTCCTATGTTAGATTTTAATGCACTACTGTAGGGCCATACTTAATCACTTTCTTGGACCAAATTCTTGATGTGTAGCTAAATATATGACCTGGAACTTGGAAACAGAATCATTTAGAACTTTGGTGACTGAGATAAATATTTCATCAAGTCCCTCAAAGATTAGAGACCTTTTCAGAGTATTTGCCTGTCTCCCTAATAAATCAAAATGGGCACACTGCATAGTCATGTGTATCTCTGGATCAAAACCTAAGTTTTAAGTTTGTAAGCACATACTGCAACTGCTGAAACTCCAAAGGACCTTGCAGTCACCAAAGGCACTCTTTACTTCACCTCTTTCATGATGGAGTAGACATTTTCCACATAAGAAAGGGTCATGAGCCACAGTAATGTGGTTGGAATTCTGAAAAACCACCGAGAAAGAGAACTTCCACAAACTATCTCAGCAGAGGACTGAGTGCTGCCTCCCTGGGATTCCGCAGTCACAGCATTGAGTCTTTCACCTTTTGCTGCAGCAAATGGGGTGCACCTGCCAGGCACAATAAATTCTGACCAGAAGAGATGATTTGGGGAAATGCATTTTTCATTGTCATTGATGTTTTAACAAACCCAGTTTTGTTCACTTTACAAAGACCATGTGTTGAAATCCAGACAATACATCACGATAAGACCCTGAAAGCTATTGTTTATTATCTCTCTCTACTAAAACAAAGTTTGCAATGCTCCTCAAGCCGTTTCTGTCTTTTCCTTGTTTGGCTTTGTTTTTTTGAGTGCCTTCTCTCAGCCTTGCCTTTTAACCTTCCTGAAGGAAATAAATCTTGTAGAGCAGAGCTTTCACAAAATTCTTGCAACCGTGGTCTCAACATTTTTAACCAAGCACCTACGTGAAATTTTGAACTGAAAGCGTGAGATGAACCCAGTGTTCCTGTAACATTTAATGAACCATAACAATCACACAACTGCTAAAGAAATGCCTGGCACCGAGGATTTCAGTCAACCTGAAAGAATCAACAGGTCTCTGGTGGCAGGTTACTGTTGGTAAATCTGCATGCCCAAGAGGAGACAAAGAAACTGAACAATGGATGAGGAAGGAGCCTCACTGGTGGAAACAGGAATGAAGATCCTTGTCTCCTTCTCTTTTTCTCCATTTTCCCCAAGCTAGTGTTATCACGGACATGAAATAGTAAGTTTTTAAAAGAAATGGACTGGCATATAATCTCAGCTCTACTCCCCATCCCATGGCTAAATGCTCTTGTACTCAGTGAACTGGGGACTCTTCTCAAGAAGAAATAACATATGCATCAGCATCACTGGGATAACTTACCTGTGGGAAGCAGCCTCAGTCACATCACACAGGGTCCTGAGCCTGTAATGGTAAATATATGTGAGTGTGGCAGAACATTTTTTTATCTCAGATTTTGAAAAACAAAACCAAACCAAAAAACACAAGGATTTTTTGGCAAAATGATTGTTTCTCTTTTATTTCTGAGCTATTGTTTTAATTAGGAAACCACAAAAGTTATTGGAAGGTGCAGAACATTGGAAAGGGAGAATGAAACCTGAACGTCCTTGAAGTGCTTTGATGTAACATTTAGTTCAGCTGGGAGATACAAGCATAGAAAGAAGAGGAGTAGCATGGCTTGTATTTGTCAAGTCTCCCACCATATCTGAAAAGAATGATCTGAACAGTCTGTTGTTGAAATGTCTGAGGCAGATGTTACTTTTACCACCACAGTCAAAGCAAGGGTCCTCAGTGTTTGACTTTTGAAATCCCCTCTAAGTTCCTTACAGAGACATGAAATGGTTTGTTTATTAAATCTGTAATTTTACTAAACTTGTGAGGTCCAGAATTGATTCTCTACAATCTCCACTGGGACAGATTTCTTTACTCTCTTTATGAACATACCTCCCTCAGTCCAACACCAAGTGCTATACTTATAATCTAAGCAGACAGTAAAGATAATTGTCCCTTTCATTATCATTTCTGCTATATTCATCTTAAACAGCTAGCAGTTTAGCCATTTCATTCACACAAATACATGGAGTTAGTAGTAAAACTCTGCTTCTTGTCACATTTCTTTTTACATGCCTGAATATAGTCATACTTACTTCCTGCCTCTCTGCCTCAAAAGATTTGAAAGCTGTTTTCAAACCTCATTACAAAAGACTCACTTCACCAGCCACAAAAAAAAAAAATATCATTGCTCAGTGGCAAAATGTAGTGAAACTAAATTCTGCTGAACAGTTTCTTGTCAAGAAACACAAGCAGAGGATTCTGTAAAATTCACATTGCAGTAAGTAGATCTGTTTGCACACTGGTCCAATCAGGCAGTTGCATCTTCATGCAACAGAAATCAAAAATGGGGTAACAACCAAATGGATCTGTTTTCTTTATAGAGATTTCTCCACAGTGAGATAATACTGATTAGTTCACATCAAAATCTCATAGAATACAGCTGGGCTGGGACCTAGGTCTCCAAAAGCATTTAGGATGAAGCTTCCTCATGTGAAGCAGCACTCCAAATTCAGTGAAGCTGAATAGAGTTTTACCTCTGAAAACTCAGTAGTAAAATTTCAATAAAGTATAATTTAGTTCTAAGTATTTAAGGATATGTTTTAAAGTCTGTTAATACCAGATTAAGTAGATTTTCTTCTCTTATGCCACATTTCTATTTAATTAAATGACCCTTATTTGTAAGTTGAAGTCATTTGAAATAAAATAATGGTTAAAGCAAATAATGCTTGGTTGTTTTTTTGTTTTTAATTTGCTGCATTACACTCACCCATTGTACCATGTCTAATGTCAAACAGGAGTTTAAAGACATGCAAAACAGCCCCGGGAGATCCCATCTCTCACCCAAGAGCCGTCCCTGATACTGCAGTAATCATCATCCAGCTCTGAATGTTTATAATCACTGTGACTAATTGAGATCAGGACCTAAACTCTGAGAAGCAGCCTGAAAGGACCAACAGATGAGAAACACATTACGACAGCATGGGCTAGTCACCATCAATCCAGAAACACCACCACAGTGTCACATGCTGATTGTCCAAATCTGAAACCAAGCTGACATAAACCAAACTGCCTGTGGGCCAAGCGTGCATCCCTCCGTGTTCTGACACAAGGTGGGCTGAGAAGGACAGAGAAAGGGATACACACAGTAGGGAGGAGGATTCATCTGCCCATGGCAGGGGGGTTGGAACTAGATGATCCTTGTGGTCCCTTCCAACCCTGACTGATTCTATGATTCTATGATCTCACCTAGTCAGGGTGGGTCTTGCATATTCCTAAAAAAAGGGGAACAGAAAACACACTTAAAATCATGCAAAGACCAGAAGATGCAGAAAAGGGAGGGAAAACTGGTTGAGTCAACTTCAAAATGTTTCATAAGTGACGCTGAACATAAACTCTTTAGTGACACAAGTAAAAGCTACATCTAATGAGCATGACCAATAATTCTGTGTGTAAATATGGTGTGACTTGCACCTAAGTTAGGAAAAGTGCAAGAAAATACATATTCTTCATTTGGGGCACCAGTCAGGAATTGGCATAACCTGCTCCTGAACACCTCTAAGGAGTGGATTCAATTGCCTGACTCAGGTTTAGTTGATTAAATAGTGTTGGGTGATAGGTTGGACTTAATGATCTCAAAGGTCTTTTCCAGCCTGGTTGATCCTATCCTATCCTATCCTATCCTATCCTATCCTATCCTATCCTATCCTATCCTATCCTATCCTATCCTATCCTATCCTATCCTATCCTATCCTATCCAGCTCTGTTACCTCCAGTCACATCTCATGGCCTTTGTGAATAGAACAGAAAGCTGACTTTTATACAGTACAGTGAAGCCAGAGAATCAAATACACATCCAAAATAATGTGAAATGTCTCACTGGCAAACACCATTATTTTGCACTCAAGGAACCATGAGGTTAGTCTTAAAATACTGTATGATTCTTTTCCTAAACTTGAGCATATCTTTCCTGACTCCTTTCCAAATTATTTTGTTAACCTTCATCACAATTCAAAGCTGAGGTTTTGCTTCCAGGTTGTTTTGTGGTTTTTTAATACATATTTTGTTATTATTGTGTATTATTTTCAGAGAAAAATGCATTCTGTCTGTTGCCTGCTTTCTTTGGAATTAAATACTCAGAAATCATCTGGAGTAACCATTCAGGCCCATTTAAGTACAGTTGACTCGCGAGGCTAACAGAGATAAGAAAGAAGTTTTATAAACAACATTAGTGTTTCCAAACCAGCCACCCTGGGATCCATTGCAACCATGAGAGGGCCTGGCATGCTGTCAGTTTATCAGGAGCAGCCTGCAGCAGAAAGCAGAGCTGAAGTCAAAGGTGGGCTTCACAGCAAGGCAATGTAGGCTTTCTGCCACACCACCCTCCCCTGTGGTGACTTTAAAGAAAGAAAGGAAAGGCACAAAACAGGAACTGCTTTTGAGAACCAACTCTAACAGCCTGTAGTCACAGTAAAATTGCTACATTTTTCAAAAGCACACTAGGTGAGCTAGATTTGATTTCAGCAGGATACCATGAAATCCTTCTGGAAGTCTCATCCTGTGCAAAGTGCTTGCACAGAGAGGTTTTATAGCTGGTATTTCTAATGTTATCCCATCATTTCTGTAGCTCCTCTTGTCTCTGCTTTCTGCTGGTCTCCCAGTACTGCTACAGCAGACCTTGTCAAGAGGCCAAAGCTGCGGGAGCAAGGATGCCAGCACTAGGATCCTCACTCTCCCTGTTTTTGAGAACCATCCTGAGGGCTCTGATGATTATTTAGCATGGAGTTTATGTTCCCTGGTGAAACAAAAGTAGATTCCTGAAAATCTATTCACAGGAATTGCTAGTACATTATCTGTTTCTGCCAGTGTATCTGAAGAAAACCAGTACTTGAAGACACTTGCCAATGCGTTGCTCATCTCTCCTCCTGTGCATTGTATTAACATCTGGTCACAAAAATGTTGTACTCCCACGAGTCAGAATTACTACAGAACACTACAGAAATTACTACAGAAATACTACACTTACCAGATTTGTTTATGAAAAGTCAGCTAGGTCCAGTACCAAATGCTTAAGCAAGAGCACGCAGTCAAGTCAAATGTGCAGATGTCAAGTTCACAGAAAGCCAGCTCCATTTGCTGTCCTCTAGTTCCTGTATCAGCTGTGCAGAAAGCAACAGCACTGCTGAAGACGAGACATAGTTCACAATGGTGACCTCCAAATGTTCACGAAGTGTTACGGTTTTAGTGTGCCCCCCTCCCCCCTTTTCCCTCTCCCTCCCCCTCCCTCCCCTCTTACCAATATTCATGATTTCCGATAGTGGGGAATATTAGGTTTTTTCCAAACCACTCCACAAAGACAGAGAAATAACATAGTAAAAGCAACGCTTTGAAGTACTGCTTTAAAACTCAGTGTTGCGATATACTTAGTCACATCGTAGCATTCATCCTCCCCACCTGGGAGAATTTCAGCAGTAGCCTCATGCAGAATATCTCATTAAGCAAGAGAAACACCTGAAATTCTGTATTTCTGCCCACCTCTAACCAAAGCATTTAAAGCCTGAAAGGAGACCCAGGGCTTTGAAAAAGGACCTGACTTCCCAGTACTAGTGATCTCTTTTGGTAGACTATGAACATATTTCAATAATCTTTACATTCAAGTCTAACTATGACAATTTTTGGCCCCATTCCAAAGGTATTTTACTTTTCCAGATAAAAAATAATTTAAAAAATAAATAAATCTTTATTTCTACTAGGTTTATTTCTACTAGGTTCAGCAAAGAGAAGGGCTCAGAAAACACCACAGAGGAACCTACTGTTGATGGAATCACAGCAACTTTTATAGCTGAGCTTACATTTACAAGCAGGAGTATCACCGGGGTCACAGCCCTGCTTCATGTCATGTGGCAACTGAACAAAGTTGAACACACACACAGAGACAGAGTCAGACATAGGTGGCCAGCTGGCACAGGAGGTAAGCACTGCAGTATCATTCTGCCCACCCACATAGACAGCGTTTTAAAAGCAGTAAATAGGAATACAACAGTAGTTTTACAGAAGGGCCAGATTGTAAATAATTAATCCATTGGGTAAAAAAGTTTTGCATGAGGCAGACAGGCAGAGCTCACCAGCCAAACTTTACTTTAGATAAAAATGTTTGGAGCAAGTCTTGTTGCCAAATGCCAGTGATACAAAAAAAAACCCAACAGCCATAATGCTGAAACTACCCCAAACGTTTTGTGGCTTCATGCAACCAGCTACACTAGTGGAAGCTGCTTTTTAGCATACAGCTATCTTTGCACCATGGAAACACCTATTATATCTGTCACACAGGCAGTTTCCCTCAGGACTCAGCTCATTCTGCACTTTTCTCACTAATGTGATGATGAGAACAATTGTATTAGCAAATATGAAAGCTGCCACTGTTAGAAAGTTCACTTTGGTGACTGTATTTAAACCATTTAAGAGAATTTAGATTACAATACAGGTAGACATTAGGAAGTGTGCTCTTTACTCCCTTATTCTTCAGAATGTATCTATACAGCTGTATCAGCTGGAGAAAGCCATATAACTCTTTGTTATTAGATGAAAAGTAATTTTAGTCTTACACTTTAAAAGTAATACACATCTACAATTTGCATTGAGCTGTGAGCTCAGCAAGTACTCTGAGGAATATCAGAGCTCTAAGTGAAACCCCAGTTAATAAAAACAACTACATTGCAAGTAGATTTTGTCACCTAAACTGGAGCATCACTTTTATATTTAATACTAGCAAGGACAATTTTGAGAGGTCTAATTCTTAAAAGTATAAGAGAAACTATTAACTTTTTTTGAAGGAGGTAACAGGAGTTCAACAATTTGAACTTGTACTGGGTACAAACGACGTCTCCCTTTCCCACATGATTTCTGTGCTTCACTGTAGAGATAGCTTCATTTTACTGTGTTGACAGTAAAGGTAAGGAAGAGGCCAAGAAGAGGTAATATTTCTCTTATCTTGATCTGCCCCAAGATAAAACAGCAAGAAGTTTAACTAAATTGTTCCCCATAAATTGGATGGGGGTAATCACAGCTAACGTACCATTGGTCTTTTAATCCCTGTCCAGGGAAGCTACATGGTTCACAAATCAAGTTACTGGGGCAGCACAGACCCCCAAGAGGAGACAGGCAAAGCAGCACACTGGAATGAGAGATTCAAATATCAACACATACCAATAAACTGATTTGTTTCTGTGCTTTGAGACTGATATATTTAAAATATGGTTTGTGATGTGGAATTTCCTAAGCAATTCCCCTGTGTGTTTCCATAACTTTTTTTTTTCTTAGCTATTTTCCTATGAGTTGTAAAAGAGAAAACCCAGCCAAAAATCTAGCAACAACATTAAAAAAGGGGAAAAAAACCCAACCACCACCACAACCTATTTTGGAGTGAAACTTTGTTAGCCTGCCCTCATCATGTAGCTTTACAGACAAAAGTAAACACTTCTTAATGCAATGCACAACTGACCTTTGTGCAGCGAGATAGCATCAAAGCTAAGAATTTATTAGCATTCAAGAAAGGACTACAGGGCTATAAGGCTGCAAGAAAAGTCACCATCACACTGAATGGGAAAAACATATTTTGCTTGAACTATAAAAGAAAATTAAGTCTCAGAGCATGATCCAACCTGTATCAAGTCAGGGAATTAGGAAAATCTTAGTCTCACATAAGAGTTTATATTGAGCTTTACAAAATGTGGGGGTTTTTGCCCACTGACAAAAGGCAGTGGGCAGTCTTTGATCCCAGCCACATCAAGGACATCGAGACACTTGAACGTGTCCAGAGAAGGGCAACAAGGCTGGTGAGAGGCTTTGAGCACAAGCCCTATGAGGAGAGGCTGAGGGAGCTGGGATTGTTTAGCCTGGAGAAGAGGAGGCCCAGGGGAAAGCTTATAGCTCTCTACAACTACCTGAAGGGTGGTTGTAGCCAGGAGGTGGTTGGTCTCTTCTCCCAGGCAGCCAGCACCAGAACAAGGGGACACAGTCTCACGCTGTGCCAGGGGAGGTTTAGACGCGAGGTGAGGAAGAAGTTCTTCACTGAGCGAGTCATTCGTCATTGGAATGGGCTGCCCAGGGAGGTGGTGGAGTCACCGTCCCTGGAGGTGTTCAAGGGGAGATTGGACATGGCACTTGGTGCCATGGTCTAGTTGTGAGGTCTGTTGGACAGGTTGGACTTGATGATCCTTGGGGTCTCTTCCAACCTTGGTTATACTGTGATACTGTAATGCTCCAGTCACCACACAGATGATCCAAGTATAAAATGAGGTCTGCATTTGGTGTGTGCTGGAGAAACCAAGCTCACTGAGCCTTCAGTGTGGTGTTTTCGGCAGCTGCTCTGTACAGCCTGCTCATCAGATTTGCCACATATTCCTTACCCAGAGCCTCCTGGGATTCTAAAATAACTGCATTGAGAACTGAAGCTTGAGTCTTCCCGCTCCAAGGTCGAGTCAGGAAGATTGCCAGCTACTTGTACTTTTGATTAGAAAATAACAGGGCTAATAAGAGGGGAGCAGAACAGGGTTCTTCCACATACCTCTGCTTTATGGGACAGGACAAATGCATTTTTCAGGTTCTGGTTGAGGTTTAGACACTATTTCACACCACTTCTTGTGTCACCTTGTCTTCGTTTTCACCTGGTTTTAGTAGAATTCCTAAAGTTTTACCTCATGCATTTGCTCACTTGCACTTTATCTCTTTCAGATCACAGGTAAGGTTTCATTCTTGGCACAACACACACCAGCTACTGAAGCATGTTAGCAATTAGGGAAGTCCACGATTTGGCTGCAAGAAATGAGAGTTGCAGCTCTTCACAATGGATGAAAATGGATCACTATTGTAGCTGACACTTGGCTCTCCAGAAACATTTTCCCACTGCATATTTTGTCATACTACATTGCTAAGAAACAAAATCTTCTGCAGCAGCACGAGACTGTCACTGATCACCATCACCAGTCCTTCATGAAAAATCACCACTGACTTCAAAAGGGCTTTGAAGTAAAAAGACAAATATACCAATAATAATTGGATAACAGCTTTCACTTTCCTGTCTTGATCTCTCTCCTGGGAACTTTCCCCCACCTTTTTCCTCTGTTTCTCACTCCATTTGTCATTGAAGCCTCAGATTTTGACTACTGCACCTTTCTCCTCTCTTATGTCATGCATGTAAAAAACCCCTGGCTTCACCTGCTTTGCAGCTAGAGCATGTGTTTCTTTCTCACTAGCTTCATATCAGATAAAAATAACAGTTTTCAGCAGCATGGGAAAATAATGTGAATGGGATCCATATGTTCAAAACAAGGCTCAGTTTTTGTTTACTTATTTCTTGAATTAAGGCACTTGTTTGTTTTTTTTTTCCCCTGAGCTGCTGGTAAGTTATCTTGAGAATCATCATGCATGATAGCCACTATTTGTCGCTATATAAAATTAAATTAGCACATGTGTAATCCAGGTTGGAAGTTATCTGTCTCTTGCAGAGGAAAAGAATGTGTATTTAAAAATCTCTCTGCTTTTTCGTGGAGAAAATAAAAATACCTAATGGATTCAGAATGAATAGTGAAAAAAATAAATTAATCTGCTCTCAGTGATATGATTTGCAAAACTAATCTCTTCACAGAAACATGGCAGGCTGAATAACAGGATAAAACCATTAGGAAGAGAAAAATCTTGAGAGAACTAACAAAAAAAGGATGCTTACAATTCATCTTTCGAGATGAGCAGAAATGGCAACAAATAGCATTAATTACTTCTGAATGCAAGGTAATCAGTTTTCTTCTTCAGATATAGATGTTTGATGCTTAAAATAACTGTTACCTCCTTAATCAAGTACCTGAAGAGTCAAAAAGAACCACTAGATCAAGCAATAAAAACTATCAATTACAATTATTTTGCTCTGCTCTTGCAGAATTCTTCATTATAATTAATCTTTTGTTGGGTTTTGTCCTGGTAGTGAAGCGCCTTTTGAATCAGAAACCTGATATCACATAAAGGCCATTATGACACACACAGATGAAGACATATTTAGTGGTAATATGTTTTCTATTTTAGTAGTTAAAATACACCTTTATGTCTTGCTTGCCTTGTAGTTAATGTCACACTAAATTATTTCAACTTCAACACCTCCATTGTTTTCAGTAACCCTTTCAGTATTCAGCATAGCAAGAGCCAACAGGTCACAAAAGTGGCTTTCCCCTGTACTGTGAAATTCCACTTGGATTTGAAAAAAAGCTCTGAGCTCATGGGGCTGTGACCTCAGCCAGGAAGTCTGTAATTTCTAGTGTTCGTCAGCAGGAGGGCGACAAGCTCCTCCATCTCACAACCAGCATCAGAAACAGCCACATCTCTTGAGACTGAGTTTTATAAAGGGCAGCTTTGCAGCTCAGGTGGTTAATGTCTATGTAAAAACTCCTCATTTCCAAAGCCCTAACAGTAATGCATAGTGAGATTGTTATATTTGCACATAATGGCTTTTTGTTCATACTGAGCTGCCTTTTTTCCCCCCAATGGTAAAATAAACATCTTCAAATAGAAGATGTTCCATCCCAGGGAATGAAGATCAGTTCTGAATTTAGGATACTCTTCCCTCTAAGCCTTTTTATTTGTTTACAGTTAAACCTACCTAGATATCATTTTAAATTGCTCTCTCTCTTAATGTTCTCTCTCTGTAAGATGGAAATAGTAGCCCTGTATATCAAAATGAGATAAATGTCTTAATATTCTCCAGGTGCCTAGCTGGTACATTGATGAATGTCCTAAATGAGACCAAAAGCAAATGTATAATTCCACATTTAACTCAAGCCTTAAAGAAGTGAAAGGGCTTTGCCATGAATAATGAAATGAAAGAAGAAATAGTAGGAAACTGCCTGGAGTATGTGTGAACCAGTAATTAAAGACTGTATCTTAATGCAAAAAGCAGATGAATTAGAACTGCAAATCCATTTACTGTTAGCACTCCTCACCTCAGAGAACTTCACAGGTTAATGCTCTTTTAATGTATGTCCAAGTAATGATGTACAAACCTCTATATATATTTAAGCATTGAACAAGCAATGGATCAAGCCTTTGATTCAGGAAAGATTTACTGTGTAACAACTGTAAGAAATAAAATCTGGGTAAGAAATATCTTTGCTACTGAAAATTAATTTTAGAAGTCATCAATTTATTCATGAGGCTCTAGGAAAACGGATAGATTTTGCTTTCCAAGTTAAAACAGGCATTATTAAAGACCCCCACACCATTACTTTAAACCCATTTTAACCAACTCAAACACTGCATTAATTATGAAGTGTAACTTTGTGGCCATACTTCTATTCTAGTCTACTCTACCGCTACCTCTACTCTACCTCTACTGCTACTCTATCTATACTTTCCCAATATTGTGATGATTTACTCAGCTGCCACCTCACCCCTGAGCGCATCTCCCCTACCCTCTTGATGATCATCTGATCAGACCTTGTCCATGTATTACCCACACTGTAAATATAGTTGTGCACCTTTGAGTCCTATTCTCAAGCTCACTGCAGACAGGGCTGAGGACAGGCAGGAAAGAGAGGAACACTCAATTTCTGTGGTCTTATGTAGTGTGGATGTGACCTCACCATCCTTGCTTCTACCTCATTGGATGGCTTGCTTTCTTTTCCCAAAGGTCTGCCACCCTTGTGCAGCCCTCTAAACCCACACTACCAGTAAGAGTCCTCACTGAGGTGACCTGTGTTGGAGAAAAAAAGGGAAAAAGGAGAAAAAGACCCAAGCCAAACCTGAGAATATGCACTTGAGCACAACTATGGTCTATGACATCTTACTCTTGAAGACCCTCTCAGAAGCTACCCACTGTCCCTTCCATCCCATTTTGCTATATTAACAGGTTGCACATTGGAACTACTCTGCAGCTGATATTAATTCAGCTCAGTCAATTGAAAGCTCCAACAAAAAGAAGGAACAAAGAGCAAAATAAATAAAAATAATGAACCAATTGCTCCATTAGTGTAACTGCTTCAATAGTGCTGCACTAATTTCCAGCAGCTGGAGTTCTGGCTCTTCATTTTTTATTTACTTTACCTTCTGTTCTTAATTTCCTAACCTCCCATTTGTTTGTTATTTACATCTTCTATACTGGCTGCATTTGGAGTGTAAATTCCCTCAGGAAC
This sequence comes from Picus viridis, assembly GCA_033816785.1. Classification (NCBI taxonomy): domain Eukaryota; kingdom Metazoa; phylum Chordata; class Aves; order Piciformes; family Picidae; genus Picus; species Picus viridis. Next base: position 8,031,572 of record CM066581.1, read on the forward strand.
CATGCTTTTCATTTAAACAACTGCACAAGTCTAGGACACAAATTCTTTGCAATGTCTGATAGTCTGATAAGTAGGAGAAATGTGGTAGGCATAGAGACAATACACAACTGGATTGAAAAATACATCCAAATCCAGCTCCACATATATTTGCTTCTTTGCACAAGACATTAATTCCTACACAGTGTTCATTGTTCCTTTTTAGAACTCATGCCTTAGGAATATTAATTTTTTGTCAGGTGTTTGCATAAAACAGCTTTCATATGTTTCTGGGCAGGCTTGCTTCAGTCCTTTGAAAATGTGAGAACTTAACAGACATATTTTTAATTAATTGAATAGAACAGAATAAACCAGGTTGGAAGAGACCTTCAAGATCATTGAGTCCAACCTATCATCCAACACCATCTAATCAACTAAACCGTGGCACCAAGAACCCCATCCAGTCTCCTCCTATACACCTCCAGTGATGGTGACTCCACCACCTCCCTGGGCAACCCATTCCAATGGCCAATCACTCTCTCTGTGAAGAATTTCTTCCTAACATCCAGCCTGTTGGACGTGATAATCTTAAACCAGGTTGGAAAAGACCTTCATTCCATTCCATTCCATTCCATTCCATTCCATTCCATTCCATTCCATTCCATTCCATTCCATTCCATTCCATTCCATTCCATTCCATTCCTCCCCTGGCACAGCTTGAGACTGTGTCCTTTTGTTCTGGTGCTGGTTGCCTGGCAGAAGAGACCAGCCCCCACCTGGCTACAACCTCCCTTCAGGTAGTTGGAGAGAGCAATAAGGTCTCCCCTGAGCCTCCTCTTCTCCAGGCTAAGCAACCCCAGCTCCCTCAGCCTCTCCTCATAGGGCTTGTGCTCCAAACCCCTCACCAACTTTGTTGCCCTTGTCTGGACACATTCCAGCAAGTCAACGTCCTTCCTAAACTGAGGGACACAGTACTCAAGGTATGGCCTAACCAGTGCAGTGTACAGGGCTATCCTTTAAATTGACTGTACACTCCCCTCCTCTGCCAACTATCTGAGTAAGATTGGGGTGGACAACATGCAAAGTATTTCAGGAGCCTCTGTTGCCTAAGGTACTGCTGGTGAGTGCACATACTTTAAAAAGAAAAATGATGTCCTCTCCCACTTGTAGCACTATTTTCTTTTCAAAACAGGGAGTTTTGAGGGAGCTGATACTTATTTTTCAGGTGGTGTTTTGTTTTGTTTGGTGATACTTTCTTCTTGTGTTTGTCTCCTTAGCAAAGCAACCAAAGATCAAAATCAGCCAAGCAAGGTGATTTTGATGAAAACCTTCCACAAAGAACACCTCAATTCAATCTCACTAAAGTTTAAATCTGTTGAACCACAAAATACATCAAGATTAATGCCACTAATAGATACAAAGATGCAGTACAGTACCCTCACTTCCATAATAGTTCCCTAGAGGGAAATACTTGTTGACAACCAAAAAAATATATTGCTGAGGATTATTATGAGCAACCTGTGACAGAATGCCTCAAAACTGCCAACTTCATAAATCAGCCTCCACTTGAAAGTTATTTCTAACTAGTCAAGCTGAGGTTGATAAAATATTTTTGTGTTCTCCTTTCGTTCTCAGGAATCCTAGTATCTTAGGCAATAAGGAACGAAGTATCATTAAGTATTGTATAACTATCAGTGCAAATTACCAGTTTATTTAATAGACTTGCATCATTTTTTAGAAGAAAAATAAATCCATAAAGCAATAAGAATTTCTAGTCAAACAGTTAGCTCAGCACCAGTTGCACAAAATGCTTAGGACTAGCACTCAATGGATATAAAACCTTCAATCTTGTAATGCAAACGTGATTAGACCTTGGCTGTTCCCATGGGGAGGAAAGGCTTTCCTAATGCAAAGAGTGCCTGTAGCTGCCTGGCCAATCCAAGAGCAGCAGGGAGCTGGGGTTCATCATGCACCATTACTACACAGAAATATGATGCTTATATTTTTCCTCTAACCCACTGATAGAAGCACAGGTGACAAAGTGCTTGCCTTTTACTCTCCCTCTATCTGGTAATTTTCAATTATATTCCTCAGATCTATCTATCAGCAGCTTATACTAAAATACGTCAATGTGTAACAGAAACCAGATCTTTACTTACCCCTTACTTCCATCCTTTCTGCTTGTACAGTGCTTCCACAGATAAAGCAGACACTTCAGGTCACAACCTCTCAAGATATTTTTGAGGAGTAAGTTTTTATCTTGGGGTTGTAATACATGACCAAACTACTGAGGAAATACCATACTTTTTGAACACTGGGTAGGGATGATGTCTTCAACAATGGTTCAGGTCATAGCAACCTCTTTTTGTGGTTTTTGCAGCAGCAGTTACAATCTTCCCCCAAAAGCCAAACTCATTATTGAAGTGGTGGCATTCTGTACTATCAGTGAAACGTTAAACACAAGTAACCAGATATTTGTACATTTTAGTCCTAAAGCTATACTTATTAGGCAAGCTTGCTCAAAACTTTCCAAATAAGGTATTTTCAGTTAAGTGGAAATATGAATGCAATCCTTTATCCAAAAAAAAAAAAAAAGAGAATGTGGAACTCACATTCAAAGATTTTGCTTTCTGCTGACCATTTTGATACAAATTTGTCATACATATCTTCCCACTCAGCTTCCATATGTTCCTTATGTACAAATGCCATTCTGAGATACAATTTACAGGATATTATCTAGGTGTGGCAGTGGAGGAGCAGGAAAGTGTGAAAACAATTGGCTTGTGGAAGACAGACTGATTGCCAAGGAATTTGGTGCTATGGTGTTGTAAAAGAGGACTCACGTGTCAGAAATTGGGTCCTTTAAATGGTGAGTATGTATTAAGACTTTTGACAGAAGAGTATTACTCTTATTTTCATATGAATCTGATGGAAGTAGCATAAAATAATGTCAAACTCACCCCCTCTCCCACCACTCAAAATCCCCAGTATTCCCCCTGAAATTAAGTTCACATTCATGTAAGGTTTAACATTCACAGTGGGTCAAGGACCGAGCGGAAGACGGAAGTTAAATGGAAGTTGTAAAATTTGGCCTGGGGACTATTACAGAGCCAGTAGTTAAGGAGTTTAGTCCAGCAGTAAATCAGGAAAGGTCTAGCAGCAAAGGGACTAAAGAGCTCAACATTGTCTCTAGTGTTATTCTTCTATTTCAAGAGCTTTCACTCTCAAAGTCGTTAGAGTAGATGAATTTGTCCAAACAAAGCCTCAAGGGATTTGATCTTTTAGTAAGACAGGAAGAAGAGCCTAATTTCTTCAGCACAGGCTTTATCCTTTGCATGATTCCTCTGAAATGTCTTCATGTACACATTTTCCTATATATTTACTGTGAGAATATTTTCCATGACAAAAGGTCTAAAAAAACTTCTACCAACAAGTCACTGAAAATTTTAACAGCTTTGTGCTGTAAATATCCGCACTAAAGTGTTCCTAAGGTTAGCTGGCTTTATTACTGACATAAAAATGACTACTAGTTTTAGAAACTTATTTGTCTTACCTCGCTTATTTTGTGTTGGAGAGGTCTGCACACACTTCTAGTGTCAGCACTCATTAAAGTCTTAGTCTTAAAATCCCTGGTGAGACAGACTTATTTTCCTGGGATGAAGCCCACCTAAGTGAGAATAGACAGATGTGGTGAAGCAGGTGACAGGGAACTTGGGGGTTTAGGGTTTATTAGGTCTGTTATGCTCTTGTACTAAGCCTTTCACAAATTACATCTCACTGACTGTTGTAAAAAGCTCAGCCATAAGTTCAGCTTGGTACAACCTATGCCAATCAGATCCTGGACTGCATCAAGAGAAGTGTGGCCAGCAGGTCAAGGGAGGTGATTCTCCCCCTCTACTCAGCCCTGGTGAGACCCCACCTGGAGTATACTGCATCCAGTTCTGGAGCCCCTATTACAAGAGGGATCTAGACGTGCTGGAACGTGTCCAGAGAAGGGCCACAAGGATGATCAGAGGGCTGGAGCACCTCTCCTATGAGGACAGACTGAAGGAGTTGGGGCTGTTCAGTCTGGAGAAGAGAAGGCTCCGAGGTGACCTCATTGTGGCCTTCCAGGATCTGAAGGGGGCTACGAGAAGGCTGGGGAGGGACTTCTCAGGATCACAGGTAGTGATAGGACTAGGGGGAATGGAATGAAGCTGGAAGTGGGGAGATTCAGGCTGGACGTGAGGAGGAAGTTCTTCACCATGAGAGTGGTGAAGCCCTGGAATGGGTTGTCCAGGGAGGTGGTTGGGTCCCCATCCTTGGAGGTGTTTGAGACCAGGCTGGATGAGGCTCTGGCCAGCCTGATCTAGTGTGGGGTGTCCCTGCCCATGGGAGGGGAATTGGAACTAGATGATCCTTGTGGTCCCTTCCAACCCTGACTGATACTATGAAATGCCAGATCTCTAAAGAAAGGTTACTAAAAGTTTTATCATATATCATAATTATTCTTTGTTTCACATCACAGAAAATACAAATCTTCAAGAAACTTTAAAAGCCTATGAACCCTCAAAATATGCAAAGAATTTTGCTTCTTTTCAAATTAGTTTGGCTTCAGGTCAAGAACACACTGAACTGCATTGAACAATGCTTATAGATGACTCTTCAGCTTAAATACAGGTTATGTGTTCATTCATTTTTCAATTGTAAAAATACAATATTAATAATAATTGTGTAACTAAATGGTAAACCTGTCAAATTACCTAGAAGCTGAAGAGTTTATTAATAAGTTATTAATCCCATTGTAAGCAATATTTCCCCTCTGATATATTTATTTTTACTGTTCTGGAAATCTGTGAGGTAAAAATGAAAGAAAAATTTGAGCTCCATTTCCCCTAGATAATTTATCATGCTATAAATTCCTATCACACATATAAACCCCTAGAAGTATCATTTACAATGCCTATTTCCCAATTATTAATTGTCACTGATATTATTCATTATGCTGTGCTGCCAGGGAAGAACTGAAGTTATCAATTAACATAAAATGAGAACTCATCCCATTTGACTGAATCTGGTCACATAATTAGCACTCATTTATAGACTCTTCCATTAATGCTGTCACTCCATTTACAGGCTGCTATAGTGAGGGGAAATAAATGTCCCAGGTTGTTTCAGGTCTATATAATGTGTAAATTACAATTCCAGTTATAGTGATAATACCATTTATAGTGCAGTTCTGTGGAAAAGATTGGATTCATTATAACTATGCCATATAGATTTTTGTTACCTTTCTACTGCATGTGAGATACTGCCCTCTCTGGTCAGCCTGCTCCAAAGTCTCTCCACCTTCACACTGAAGAACTCATCCCTATGATCCAGTCTAAACCTACTCTGCCGTAGCTTAAAGCCATTCTTCCTTGTCCTCTCTCTCAACACTCTCATGAAAAAATCCCTCTGCAGCCTTGCTGTGAGATTCCTTCAGGATTGGGGAGTCTTCTCTAGGTTGAACAATCCCAGCTCCCTCAGCCTGTCCTCATAGCAGGGTTGTTCCAGCACTTGCGGAATCTTTGTGGCCCTCTCTAGTTTACTCTCAAAGACCTGAGTGAATTTTGGCCCATTTTAAGAGCTGAGGACAGTGTAAATGTACATAACTAACAGTTTACCCTCCAGTGTCATTTACTCCAGACTGTGTTATTTGAAGTAATACCTGTAAGCCACCACTGTGCAACAACTGTGAAGACTGAAATTCTATTTCGTTTTCTTCAGGGGCTGGAAAAGAAAGAGAAAAGAAATAGAAGCAGACTGCTAAATTTTAAGGAGTAGATTTTGGGTTTTATGTTAGCACTGCAAAGAAAATGATTTAAAATACATTTTGCTAAAAAGGGTCATCTGAATAAGCATTTAAAACTCCAAGATTTTGAAACTCAAGCTGCCCATCATCCATAGGATTATAGACTACCTGCAATGTTAGTTGCATTGTATCAGGAATTAATTCACTTCTGAAAAGAGGCAAATGAAGCAAATCAATAAATCATTTAAAAATATGTATTTATGAGCTCTGCATTTGTTTGGTTTTTTAATTCAATTTTAAACCTGAACTTTAAGACCATGATAGAATTAAAAAGAACTAAGGGGGGGGGGGGGGGGCATCTGAAAATGTGCTTTTTCTCCTTCTCTGTCAGATTGTATGTGAAAACCCTTCAACAAATACAGGCTCTGCATGTGTACGGCAGTTTCAGATTACAAACTGCATTCTCAAACAACTACAGAAAACCATTGTGTTTGGTGGCAGCATTAAATTGTTTCTTTTATTGGCCTAGGATGTATACCAGTCAAGGCAGAACTATTTGGTCAACCACACATACAGGACTGTTTACCCATAATTATTATAACACATATTAATCACGTGTGAGCAGAATGTGTAGACAGATAAGGGACTTATGGCAAGCCCCAAGTTTACCTCCATGATCTGTAAATTGTCTCCAGTCAACCACATGAATATTTCCTCCAAGCACAAGTTGGTGGAAGAACAGATCTACTTTGAGTACTAAACAAGCCAGCTTTTGAAAGGAGGACCCCAGATTTAAAGCTATTTTTGCTACCTTCTCCTTCCCAGCAGTCTCAGCTTGCGTGGGCCAGAGGATGCAAGACTTTTTGTGCCCGTTTAGTGACTACGTAAAGAAACTCAAGACCATAACTTTTCAAGTACTCTGGAAATAGGATCAGTTACATTTTACTCTGAATCACTAGTCCTTCAAAAATTATTGCTGAAAGCATGTGAAAAACCACAAAAGAGAAATACTTAGGAAATTGGAAAAAGAGGTAGGCAGAGGCATAATACACCCAAATATCCTCTTTTTCCTCCTGTCAGCATCCACAGTAGAGTCTGAAGCTGGATGGAAATGAATCTACAGTGCTAGAAAAATACCAAAAACCTCCACTGACTGAAATAACTGCTCCAAAGTCAACAAGGACAAGACACACATGGACGTCAGAGCACATCTCCATCCTGTTTCGCAGGCACTGCTGTTTTGCCACTGTTAGGATTCACCACAGAAAAAAGAACTTTCAAAGTTCAAGCTGCCCTTACCTGACATTTGTAAATATGTAAATGCTTGTCCTTGGGTTCCCTAGGACAGTAAATAGAATAGAATAGAATAGAATAGAATAGAATAGAATAGAATAGAATAGAATAGACCAGATCAGGTTGGAATAGACCTTTGAGATCATTATGTCAAACCCATCATCCAACACCATCTAATCAACTAAACCATGGCACCAAGCACCCCATCCAGTCTCTTCCTAAACGCCTCCAGTGATGGCAACTCCACCACCTCCCTGGGCAGCCCATTCCAATGGCCAATCACTCTCTCTATGAAGAATTTCTTCCTAACATCCAGCCTAAAATTTATTCTATTCTAATTTTAATAATTCCCACAAATTAGAGTCATATTCAGAGGTAAATATGGTAAATGACAGTAGAGTTTCATTAAACAAGTTACATCATTTCCACGATTCTTGCTGATTTTAATATAAGACAGAATCTGTCTCAAGATACTCTGAAGTATATATGTGATGTAGTCAAAAATAATCTGAAACAAGGGAAATACTGCCTTCAGTAAACACAGCAGAGCCAATTAAAGAATGTGTAAATGGCATGTATAGCCCATATAGGGCCCTGGGAAACCCTCAGTGTGTTAAACCTACATGGAATCCTACTTTGCATTTCTGACGTGAATATTCACTACATCTTAAGAAGCCATTTTTGCTGTTTGCCAACTCTAATTCTAATGGCAGGTTGAACAGGACATGCAAATTTTTCTAGGCACCCTGAATGCTACATTCTAGATGTGGTACTTTGAAACACATCTAAAAAGGCCATTTTATTTCAAATTCACAATGTAAAAGCAGTGTGCTTCCACTTCTGTGGTGCCTGGGAAGCTGTCCAAATAAAACCCAGGGTAGGACTATCCACAGTTTGCAAACGTTTCCCAATGTTCTATGCTTTTTTCCACAAGTATTGCAGCCAAATAATTTCTATACAAATTAGCAACAGCCACTCGTGCAGGAAAAAAAGTTAACATTATGACATGTCAGAGCTTTGGAGAAGAGGAGGGTGAGGAAGAGGGAGATGTCAAACGCCTCTTTGGGGTCATGAAGAGACAGCTCACAGCTGAAGCTCCACTGGCATTTGGATAACCAAATGTTGTGTATTTGTGCACATTTAAGTAGGTGAGCCAATAAAGACAGAAATATACACTTTCCCTGTAAGTCATATGAAACTGACTATAAAACACCAGCATTCTCTTTCTTTGGCCCTAGACATAATCCCTTCTCTTGAGTGTGAAGCTTGGATCATGTCTGAGTTCTTTTTTTTTTTTTTTTTTTTTAAATCTCAGATCCTTGTCCTCTAACATACCACCCAGGCAGGCTTTTGGGTAGACCTTGACTGTTTGGGTGATGGAACAAGAAAATTAGTCCCTCTGCACTTCACGCTATTGGGACTGCAGTGCATGCCATTAATATTTCCATTCTAGGATGTACAACTATTGTTCTCCTTTGAATTTTTCTTGTTACCACTCAGGGCAACTGGTATTTAGACTTCACCAAAGAGAACAATCACAGGCTTGTTCTTGCTCTCATTTAAGCTAACAAAACTTTTGCCACAATTTCAGTGGAGTCCCAAGCCCTTGAGGAGGACTTTCACAACTTTTAGCTTCAGCTTTTGAAGTTCCACATGGTCCAACAACTCAGAAGTTGAGTCACTCGGGAAGAGCAATTTTTCAAATTCTTCTTTGCACACCAAAGTAAAATCCTCCAAATTGCACAGGCCAGTTTAAATTAGAAATAATTTTACCAAACATGCCACAATTTCATCTGCATTTTTTCCATAGGACCTGCTGTTTACTCTGCCCTTGGCAAGTTCACATGCGACTTGCTTTTCTTTCAAGAGGATGTGGTCACTGTATGAGCAAACCAGCAATAATAACGTGTTCTGTGTTAAGTGCCAGTTAATTTGTACAAATTTGCCTATCAAAAATACAAGAGTTGAGGGTACTTTTTATCTCCCTACAGTCTCACTACTCTCTGGCTAAAAATATTATCTGAAAAGTGGATTAATTCCAGATCAAAAATATTCATGTTTGACTGGATCGCCTTCCGTGAGCATCACCTACGCACGAGATGCCTCCAACAGATCTTCTGTTTAAGCACCAGAATGTACTGTCACTACATCCTCGCTCTGGAATGATTACAGGCATCATCTTGTGACCCACACCTCCACAGAAAAGGAATAGACTCATGTTATATAGTTAAAGAAGCGTGAATAGGGATTCATGGTGTCCAAAGAAGAAGTCACTTTCAGACAAAAACTGTTTGCGCCATCATTTCCACCTCAGTGCAGGAATAGGATGATGTTCTCCCAGGGTGCCAAGGAAAATAGCATGGCTGCTGCAGCAAGGGTGAAACAGCTTTCAGTGGGGAAGCTGACATGTTATTTCTTTTGCAAAAACCCTCAGAACTTTCTAAAAGGGACTCAGTATTTGGTGAAGCGTTAAGGACCTTTTGGAAAATGTGCTTTGCTTCATAAGAAGTTACTCAGAATGTGGTTCAAAATGTGTTTTTTTAACGAAAGAGAAACGTGTGGTGCATATGAAAAAATGCAGAAACTCATGAAAGATATCTTTGTTAAATGTCAGTGATATGTGTCTGTTATTTTTCTGTCTTGCAAGCTAATAAACTTAAGACCAGTTGCTTTACAGACAGGGTAGTTATTAGCTCTCGGTAGAAAATAATGTACCACAGGGAATTTACAGTATAAGAAAAATGCTCTTAAATATTTGGGGCCATCTTAGCCACCCAGGGCAAGTGTTTTCTGGCAGCAGAGGTGTTATTGTTGCCACAGCCCTGCCACATGATGTTATTCTCCCAAGTAAAATGCAGTTTTCTTATTAAAGAGCTCTGCTTAAGCCCAGCGGCAAGTAGCCATGATTTCCTTCTCTCACTCAGGATGGAAGAGATGGTTTGGAGGACTGGGCACCAGTGGCAAAAGAAAAGAGCAAAAATGGAGGCTGTGGTTTAAATAAAGCAGGTGCATTGCAACAGAAAGGCATTTCCTTTCTGACCATGCTTACAGAAGGAAAAAGAAAAATAGTTGAAGGACTATATTATTGATTACAGTGACTGTAAAAGGCAAATTTCTTGCTTCCAATCTTAAAAATCAGACATTACAACAACAAATCTATGAGGAGGCATCTAACCCTAATGGTTTTATTTTAGAATAGAATAGAACAGAACAGGTTGGAGGAGGCCTTTGAGATCATCACGTCAAACCCATCACCCAACACCACCTAATCAACTAAACCATGGCACCAAGCACCCCATCCAGTCTCCTCCTAAACACCTCCAGTGATGGCGACTCCACCACCAGTGATGGCGACTCCACCACCTCCCTAGGCAGCACATTCCAATGGGCACTCTCTCTATGAAGAATTTCTTCCTAACAACCAGTCTAAACCTCCCCTGGCACAGCTTGAGACTGTGTCCTCTTGTTCTGCTGCTAGTTGCCTGGCAGAAGAGACCAGCCCCCACCAGTCTACAACTTCCCTTCAGGTAGTTGTAGATAGCAATAAGGTCTCCCCTGAGCCTCCTCTTCTCCAGGATAAGCAACCCCAGCTCCCTCAGCCTCTCCTCATAGGGCTTGTGCTCCAAACCCCTCCCCAGCTTTGTTGCCTTTCTCTGGACACGTTCCAGCAAGTCAAAACCTTTCCTAAACCGAGGGGCCCAGAACTGGACACAGTACTCAAGGTATGGCCTAGCCAGTGCGGTGCACAGGGGGAGAATGACCTCCCTGCTCCTGCTAGCCACACTGTGCCTGATACAGGCCAGGAAACTCTCTTTTGCTATTAGATATCTTCAGGGGTTTTTTGTAATTGTAATGTGAATCTAGTTTCTGAAGATCCCAGATTGGCAATAAGAACAGCTACCCTTGAAAGCCCAACCGCCAGACTATGTGGTGATTGTTGAGAGGGAGCAACCACCTTCCAGACAGAAAAACAAACACGGAATTGTGTTTTCAAACCCCTAAACAATGTCTGGCTGTGCACATTCTTGGCCTTAAACTTCACTTTTAATAATGTAAATATAAAAGGATTCTGCATTAAAACTTGACAAAACCACTTTGAGTCTTACTCCAGAGTACCCATTTTGAAACGGAGGCTTTATGAGCCTAAGTAGATTAGACCTGCAACATTATTTTCAGGCATGTACTTATTCATGAGCAAAAAGTCTTTTTAGATACAAACCAGGTGCAGACCAGCTGCTTTGTGTATCTGAACAAAAAAAATTGCAGATACCTATCTTTGAATAATAGCATTTTTGTGTCAAGCAATTCCTCCACGTTATTCTTGCACAGCATTTTTCCACAACTAAATAATTGGTGGCCTCCTTAGCTGAGGTCAAAGCTGTGTGATATGATCTGTCCAAACATTTTGTTGGATGGTTGCACCTACATGGCCACCCTGGGGTGGTGACAGTGACAGGAACAGCTGCTCACCCCTGGTCCATAGACCATCCCAGGGGCTTCTGTGATGCAGCTGAAGAGCTGTGCACTGGGAGGCTGCAAACAAGTCTCCAGCCTGTCCCTTGCTTACTGCCATACTTGCACACAGTCAGTACATGCTGACAGAGCCATACAATAGCAGCACAGATAGAAAAACAGCAGATTGTGCCAAACAAAACAGGCTGTTTGAGACAAGGATCATAAATACTAGCAGAGGTCAGTGTCTCCTTGACCATAAACAAATGATAATGATTAATATTAACACATAAATTTGTGTATGGGGAAGGGACGAGATGCCTTAAGGAAAGCTTCACTACTTAGTAACAACCTAAACTTTATGTCACATATCTCACAGTGATTTGCTAGTGGTAGCTTCTGAATAAAGGCTGGAAGCAAAATTTGATTGGAAAAATATTATGCAGCCAGCAAGCGAGAAGAACTGAGAAAGGAGCCTACAGCAGTCGAGACCAAGGGCTGAAAGTTTCATCTGATAGAAAAATGAATTCCTGTTGATCTGGGGAAAACATAATGTGAACCATGTTTGCTGAATGAGAAGAATGTTGATTGGGCAATATCAAAAGCAGCTGTGGTGTGACAGTGGAAATACAATTAAATCAATGTGACATGGCAGCAAAATAGTCCATGTGGATTTGGGTCTGTGACGTTACCAGAGGGAACAGTGATGCAAAAATTGTTCACTAATCTGTAACTGTGACAACACCACTGGTGACCTACCAAGGAGGTGTGGAGGGGAGGAATATGCACATGACTCAGTGTTTCTACATATCTTACTTTTCTAATTATAGTACAACTCACAGCTTTCCAGTTGATTAGATGTACTCAGTTTTCATAGAATCAATGAGGTTGGAAAAGACCTTAAAGATCATCAAGTCCAATCTGTCACCCAAAACCTCATGACTACTAAACCATGGCACCAAGTGCCACGTCCAATCCCCTCTTGAACACCTCCAGGGATAGTGACTCCACCACATCCCTGGGCAGCACACTCCATGCTATGGTGAAGTTACCAACACACATAGGCTTGCTCTCTGTTCCCTGGATTTCTCTTTCCATTTCTTGACAGCAATCTTGAAAACAACCAAACAAAGAAACCACATAATACAAAAAACATGACATGCAATGTGTTCTGCCAGACAAGAGAAGTGTTGGACTGACTGTACTGTGACTTTCAACTCAGTAAGAAAGCAAGGAAGATGAGGAAAATTTGTTCATCAGGGCCTGTTGTGACAGGACAAGGGTTGATAGTTTTAATCTCAAAGAAAGTAGATTTAGAACAGATACAAGGACAAAGTCTTTTACAACGAGGGTGGTGAAACACTAGCACAGGTTGCCCAGAGAGGTGGTAGACGCCCCATACCCAGAAACATTCAAGACCAGGGTGGACAGGGCTCTAAGCAACCTGATCTAGATAAAGATGTCCCTGCTTATAGCAAGGAGGTTGGACTAGGTGACCTTTAAAGGTCTCTTCCAACCCAAAGCATCCTGTGATAATGAAATATCTATGCAGTTCTACTATCAAGAGCAGAAGATCTATAGCTGTCATTCTTCTCCTTCAAAAGAGTATGCAGTGTCTGTAATGGGGTGGGGTTCATTTCTTTTTCGAGCTATCAGTAGAAGATAAATCATTGTGTTGGCTATAAAGACCAAGCACGCCACATTGCATCACAGGCTGGATGAGACACACTGGCTATTAATGTTCTGTAAAGTGGCACAGGATGAGAAACTGCTTTGTGTACATGAAAATACTGGAAAGCTGAAACCCAAAGAGTGAGAGCAAGCAAGGTTTATGTTCTTTTCAGTTTCTTTTGTGAGTTTCTTCTTGAACAAAGAAACCAGTATTCAATTTTTCTATTTATTTGAATCACTTAAAATATTTTACCAATGAGTCACTGTTCAGAGACCAGACAAAAAGACTGCATCATAAAGAGATAATGTGACATAGTAATGCAACTTTATGTTCCAGATTATTCTGTAGTTATTTCAAGTTAATGCTAGGCTCCTCATTTTCAGTGTATGCTTGCAACAGTGCAGTCAAATGTGGGGGTTTTACACCCCAGCAGGTGTCAACAGTTCCGGTTCCTAAAGCTTTCTACATTTCCACAGAAAGGAGCAACTTTCATTCAAGCTTCTCCAGCACTCTCCCACCTTTTCCTTAAGGGACCACTTTGGGATGAATGCATGATTTAGTCTCCATGACCCATTCACTTCTTGGTGCCACTGTGACTGCCAATAAGTGACTGAAATTAGCTTTAAATGCAAGGAGAAGACTAGAAGTAATTAGACATACACCAGTATTTCATCCCTTGCCTAATGTATATTTCTGCTACTGTTAATCTGCTCAAACCAGTGACCTACAGCTAATGGATTCAATAGGCTTTTGGCTTAAGTCTGATCAAGCTATTACTAATGCAGCTGGGCAAATAACTACAAAGAACACTTTGAATTTCAATATGATTTTTTAACAGCCTTCTCTATTCCTAATGCCTACGGCCCACTTGTTTCCACGTCAGGCTAATGTCTAAAGCAATCATCCCAAGCAGCAATGGCTTATCTTTGGTGCCTACAATCCATTCCACTTGGTGTGCTCTCTTTTTTCTCAACAGCAGCTGGGAAAGCAATTGCTGGTGGAAACACATGGACACAGCGAGCTTTAAGCATAGCCAGGACTGCATTAGACCATGTGGTTAACTTGAACTGCATGTGTTTGGATTCCCTGTCTTAATTCTGAACTCACAGCATAAGGGGAGCATATTTCCCTGCTCCCACATCATTAATTGCAATCACTGTTATCCAAATAATCTGGTTCATAGATAAAAAATTGTTTTAAAGAAGGGGAAAAAAAAAAGGTTGGGAGGCAGACAATAGATCAGCCAACAATAGGCTGGCTGATCATTTAGGAAAACTAATAAAAGAATAGTGACATATTAATAAACCATTCCAGCTCCTGGCTCGTCAAGCATTTGGACTATGAAGTACAACAAATCCAAAATCCATCCGCTAAGTTCTACTGACACGGAAACCTAACAGGAACTCTGATTCTCGTGCAGGGTGACAGGTCAGCTCAGTGAGTTCAGCCAAGCTCTAGGGCCTGAAATTTGGCTTCACAAATTCTGACATGCCTCCACCTCTGAGCTTACCGAGTTCTGCACACACAGCTCAAGCACGAGCCTCTGAAGGAGCAAATGATGCGAGAAGAAGCTGAGTTGGGTTTCAGCAATAAAACCATCGTTACCTTCTGCCTTACACAGATTTCCTACGTGACAAACATCAGAATTAAGCAGTTGCAATATTCAGCACATTTTTATCCAGATAAATATTGAAAACATATTTAATGCAATATTGAAAGGATTACAGAATTCAGAAAAGGGAAAGTCTGACTAATGCTGCAGCTGTGCAGCATTCCAGCGAATCCAAGCTATTGCCAGCATTTATTAGCCACTCAGCCTTTGACAATAAACAATCTTCAGCTCATGATCATATATCCAGACAGATAGATGTATGGTATTCCCTGCACAGACACATTAACACTCTCCTGTCTATGTGACATGAATACTCTCAACCATTAGCTTTAATCCAGTGAGGCTGTTACAAAAGGTGTAGTTCCACTGTGATTTTACTTTCTTTAATGGCTGTAGACCATCACAGCGTGGTGTCTTTTGTCATGTATTTACTTTTGTTTTCTGGCAGAATGACTGTGGGCTGAACTTCATGCAGCCTGTTTAATGCTGACATTAAAATTAAGATTTCAGCCCTTTTACAAAGTCAAACTTCAGAAACTTTAGGTTGGAAAGGATGTTTTACCCTAACGATAACTGGAATCAAACTACTTAAAGTTATGAAAGCAATTGCAACAGGGAGCAGATTTTCATCCACTGTAGTAAGTGTGCTTTGAAAAAGAAAATACCACTGAAAATGTCTGGGATTGTATTTTTCCAGAGGAAAAAAAGTCCAATATTAGGAATATCAAATAAATTGTCACGACACTATCTCATTAAATCAAATGAAGAACAACCACAGAGATCTTTTTCAATCATCTGGTGGAATAAGTAACACAGGTTTAGCGAAGTCTCTTCCGTTTAAACATGCACTCCACATTGCACTCAGATCTCCAGGCACACACAGGATGGACTCAGAAAGCCTCCTCTCTTAAATTCAGTCACCACCATATTACAAACTTCAGTTAAGAGCCTAATTTATATTTGGTGTCTGGTGAACGTTCAGAAGAGGAAGAAAAGAAAGAATTGCCATTAACTAAACAAAACCTCTCACTGTGAATGTGTTTTGGTTCCTTGAAATACCTGGCTTGCCAAGGACCTGCTCAAGGGTTTATACCAGGCAAGCTGAGACGCTAACTTTGACATGTAACATCAAAACCAGAATAATACCAGCCAAGACGAATCTCAGATCAGCTGTTCTGAGAATGGTCTAAGTGAGAAAGCAAGAATGCTTTGTAAAGACTGGGAAATGCTTCAGTGCTTCTGATAACACAAAGTAGGAAGCTTCACAAGAGAGCCTCTGATGCAAAAATAAATAACTTTTTCAATACACAAGATAAAATAATTAGTTGGCTCCCTTTCTCTTCTGTTTCTTTTAGTAAATGAAGAATGAAATGTCACTGATATTATCCAGTTGTATTCTTGTCAAACTTCAGTATATCAGAGAAAATCTCCAATAATACTGAGTAAGAGATAATTGTCAGCTGGAGAGTGTTTTATTGTGGTACCTTGCTATGATGGTTTTAAAAATACAATCCAAGAACAAGTGGAAAAAGCAATAGAATCCCGGTAATATATGGAAGGATTAGGGGAAGAAAAATAGATCTGTTTTCATTTTTAGTCCAGCACTGAATGTTCCAAAATTAAATACAACAGGAAAGTATTTTAAAAGCATTTCTTTCATTAACATCAAATTTTCTCCTCAGTGCAATGATCTCTAAGACATGCAGACTTCTAAAAATGATGATTTTCAAAGTAGCCTTGGGTGGTGAGAAGGTAACCCAGCAACAGTGGGGCCAAGTACTTGAGTGGGGACCCAGCTAACATCATCTCTGTCCTGACCCCACCACACAGGTGTCTGAGCTACCAGATGCGCAGATTATGAGCTGCTGCAGGTTTTAGTGCATTTTAAGACAACTATTTCAAGGCAAAGCAGCCTGGACAATGATGCACCTTAAAACAACACACCATACCTTATGGAAGGAATGGACAAGTAGTTCAGATAGGTGTAGTTCACAAGCAGGACAGACAAGTCTAGCTAATACTTTCAACAGTCAACCCAAATTGCCTGCTCACATTAGCCACTGGGTTTCAAAACGTCTCTCATGGGGCCAGTTTTAGTGCAAGATGGGTCCATACATATGTCCACATCCAGGAGTTACCAAGAGCTGCAGTTTTGTGGACTTTGACTCTTTATCTACCGGGATAGTTAAAGATAGTTACTCAGAGCAGAGATGTCTGACTACAGCCCCAGGGAGGTGAGAGATTTCTTTGATGACACTGAGCTACTGCTGAATTGTGTTGAGCTGTTGAGCAAGAATTCTGAGCTCAGAAATGGATAGACCTGGCATGAGGTAATTAAACACTGCTGTGGTTACACTCTTCTCAGGGCTTTTCCTGTTTTTAGCAAAACAAGCACTCTAAGATGCCATTTTGAATGGCTAAGATGCCAGTTTGAATCTGATCAGTTGTCAAGTAGTCAATCAATAATTATCAATGTTATGGTGTCAGAACAAATTGTTAACTGCTGCTAGCACTTGCATCCTTTCATTAACAACTAAAGAACACAGGAAACATTAAGAACTGATCACTAACTCTGAAAGTCCCACCATGGTAAGTAATCCACATTTCCTGGAATGTCACTATTTCAGGTAGAATTATACCCTAAAGAACCAGGATATCACCCTGAGTTCACATCAAGTTCAATCTGAAAAGCACAATGGTACAGTGTGTGCTGCTGGATAGAACAAAACACAGAAAATGACTATGGCTAAATGGAGATTATCGAACCTGGGAGACTTGCTGGAATCAATGATCTCCAATTGAAAGCCTACTATGGTGGTCTGATCCAGAGGCCATTTATTACTGTATAAGGAGCACTAGCCCAAGAGACTAGGCAAAACTCAATAAATACATTTTTCCCTTATGAGTTCAGGGAGAGCCTGGACAGTCAGCTAAGATCCTTTAATGACAACAAAAAAATCATTCATTTCTTTGGCCTTTCGTTAAATCGTTTTGATGCTTCACAGAGGTTTAGGAGAAGCTGTGGTGGGGGATCAGGAGCTCAGATGCAACTGCCTGCAGGTGATAGTCATATAAAAGATAAAAGGGCCATAATACCATATGGCATCCAAGCAATCAAAAAGAACATTGGCAGAGAAGAAAACCGAGAAAAGGAAAGCCTGGAGGTACACAATTCGAGTTGTATGTTTCCTTTAAAAAGAGATACAGAATAAATCCTACTTCTTTACCATTATAAATTCCTCCCTGCTTTTTAAAATAGCACAGGAAATGATGAAAACTAAGGTAAAATCTAAAGGTCAGAGTCAAAACCCGAGTTTCTAGCTCATGTTTCCAGAGTTAACGATAACATTTACAAGTGCGATTTTTAGCAGCATCTGCCTGAGAAGTCGCATCCTAAATGAATGCTATCATTTGTCAAACATGCAGCACTGCTGGCTTCTTTCCACTGTTGAAATCAAGCCAAATATTCATGTATATAATATGGTTTTATCACAGCCATTCTAAGAAAACAATTCCTAGCATTAGGCCATTCTCAAATGAAATGCTGCTGAGGTGCTCTGCTTAATCTTCTAATTACTTGGTTATGAGCAGAGTTCATTGTGGATTGAGGATCAGTATCACTTTAAATTAAAAGTCGGATTCTCAGGATAATCCTTAATTGCTAAATGAAGAAGCTGAAGGTCAAATAGGACTCCTGTAAGGAGATGAGACATTGTCATATGCTTTTTGGTGATGGATTCGACTGGGTTTTTTGCCTCTACAGGATAGCACGCTTTGGTCATGCCATGATGAGAAATCCTTTGAGGACTCATGGCTGCATTTCTGAATAATATCACACAGTATTTGCACAATCTTTATCCCTCATTCCCCACACCTCAGTTTAGGCACCTCTGTTGGAAGACAAGTCACTGCAAGCACCTTCTGAGTCAAGCCTTTTAGAGACTTGCATCTTTCCACTTCGACTCCCAGCTAATAACATCCTAGGCAAGTCCCCAGGTGGAATGAAAAAGGCCAGAGAGCAGACTTTGGACTGGCCTTTGAATGAGGTCTTGCATTCATTTATTAAGTAGCTTAATATTAGAGATTCTATGTCTTTCTCATTTCTTCCTCCTTAATTCAGAAGATGATAATTCTCTAGGTAGCAGAAGTAATTCTTGGCATAACTTCTTTAGCAATCTAAAGCCATGTATTCCAGTAAGCAAGGAATATGTTAGGCATCTTATTGGTTGACATTTCCTGTGAGATTCAGTTTATTGGGAGAAAATGTCCTGTTTGAGGTTTGAGCACTTCATAGAATTTAGAGCAAGCATTAAAAATACTTTTCCCTGCTCCAGTACTGGCTATGTTCTGAATATCTTCCTAGATAATTGCAAATTTTCCTAGGCTGATGGGGAAAACCAAAAAGGCCCAAGCACAGAAGTTTGTTTCCTATCACAATCAGAAGCCTATATATCTGCATTTAGCGACACAGAGTAACAAAGGACATTCCTTTTTGTGTTGTCCTGCATGTCTCCATGCAGCTCTGATGGAAGCTAGAAATACTACTATAGGTCAAATAAATTAATGGTACAGGCAAAATGTTGAGCCTACAAATTGGATGTTAATTTGAAAGGCTTTGTAATCTTCCTAATTTATCCTTTTCTTCCCTTTTAGTTTTTTTAATTAAATGAAAGCTGAGGAAGCTTCACACTTTCATAGCCATTTCATTGTTTTATATTCATTATATTTTATATTCATTAAATATATCATTATATATTTCATAATTTCATAGTCCATTTCATTAGAAAAACTTCCTAAAAGTTCCTTTTGCTTGCAGTGATGTAGACTGCTGAAGTGACTCTACCTGCTCTTTATCAGCTACAGCAGCTAATATTTTCCCCTTGTGTTTGCCTTTGACTAGCATTTCTGTGGCACATATAAGTAATCAACAAGTTGAGAAAGTAGCATTAAGCATTGTTTAATGTTACTCTTTTAATGTGCTCTTTGCATGACTTAGTATAAGTAAGAAGGAGAAATAGCACTACAGGCAAAGAGCTGGGTTCCCATGAACCACTAACAGACCATCAACAAGGGTGACCCCAGGATTTTGATGCTTTATGCACTAGCACACTAACCCCAGTTAGAAGCCCTGGGGAGCCCAGCTTGAGAATGTGTGTTAACTGTGAACAGACATATCACAAATGCTTTGGGCAGGGAGCTACATTCCCAAGTCTGAAAACATTATCACTTCTTAAAGCTATCAATACTTCTCTCCTCTGTTCTGCTGCTCTGGACAATTTGTCCATAGGTTAAACTGGCTAAACCCTCAGCAACCACTCATCTCAACACTGTATGGGAATGTCTGAATTCAATCCTGTCCACGGTATTCTTTCCTTCAGGAAAAATAACTACTTTGCCTGCAAATTAATGTACTGGACCATCCTGAAGAGTTGCATCAAATGCCAGCCATTTTAGACAGGTTAAACACTGTAGCAGACAATTTCAAAGCCTCATAAACATCACAAAGGACCCCTTCCCATTATCATTGGCTGGCTATAAGGCATCCAGAGCCCATGACAGCTTTGACAATCTGAGTTGAGGGATATTTGTTCAGATTCCTATTTCATGTTGGGAGAGTCTATTCTGCCAAAGTTGAGTAAAAACAGATTTCAAGTTCACTTCAGTAGGATTAGTCTCCTTTGTGAGAGGGGACTAACCAGGATTCATGTCTTCCTATTGTTCTCTGCACAACCTTTATCAAAAAGCATAACCCTGGAGAACTGACACCTGATGTGCTCAAAACAGGGAGACAGACTGCATGGCTCTGAGCTCATCATATCCTGCAGAGAACCACTAGGTTAATCCAGGTTAAGTGAGACTCTGATGTTTAGGGCAGGTCTGGTTTACAGCAGAATATTCATCTCTAAATGGAGATGGGAAGTAGTGTCCAGAAGCATTATTTATAAATGAAGATAAGTGCTGGCTAACATTCCTGCCTTATGCTTATATCATATAATTACTTTGGCACTGTGCTTTGCTCTTTCATGTTCCAAGTCTGCTTCTGCTCTAGCAATTCACATCAGTTCTCCTTCCTATCACTTACATTTTCTTTCTCCTCCCTTTAGATACACCAGTAACAATCCTAAGTAAACTTAGCTTCAAGGGTTTATATATGCTTGCTGTTACAGAATTTCTGATCCCGGTTTCCAACCAACACTGCTTATATTTTTGACTGCAAGACAGCACACAATAATGGGCACAGCTTTCATGGGATCTCCAACACCCCCATGTCAATCTCAAAGCACTCCAAAAATTACTAAGAGCTACGAATCTCAGTGGCTAGGTTCTGTAATCTGGGGACAGGAAAGTCTAAAACTGTACAATTTTTTAAACAACAGTGGAAAATAATTGAGGGAAAATACATAAGATACAAAACTTACCTGCCTGGAGATTGGGGTCTTTCCTGTAGCATTGTCCTTACTTCAGCAATCTTTAGGCTTCTCAGACTGTTTAACATCCTAAAAGGAGGGACTAAGATTCTTCCCATGTCCATCAGCCACTGCCAGCACTACACCTTTTTCAGCAGGGGCTTCTTTGCACCTGTTTAAGAAAGTTCTCTCAGCTGCACTTGATCTGTCACTCTCGGGAAGGTACCTATCTCCCTATCTTCCCTTTAATCTGGGGATTTTGACAGACAATGGGCTGCAGATGACCCAAAGCAAAGATCCAGCCTTTCTACAGGACACAACACGAGGTAAACTACAAATAAAGATGTAGAACACATATCCTCCTGAACAGACTGCAACATTATTTTTTAAATTGTATTCTTTGGCATATACTAATAGGTGAATTTAGTGGGAATTTTTCTTACCAGCTCTGAAATGGAAAAAGGCAGAAACAGCCTCAGGAGGAAATACCAGTCTGGTTGGAGCCATTACAGGCTTGTGGGTACCTGCACCAAAGGGAAGCCCTTGTGGTGGGGTAAAAGAAACACAGGGACTAAAAAGAGGTCTAAAAAAAGATAGAGCAACATCTTCAGCTTCTTGTCATGAACAGGACAAAATTTTACCCTGTTTGATGCATCAAGCCTCCCCAGCACAGTCCTGAGCACTAGACCAGTCTGATGGAGTAAGTGACCCACTATGGTCCAGCAGGGCAAAAGCAGCTTAGTCCCCACCAGGCAGGGCCGGAAG
Organism: Picus viridis; assembly: GCA_033816785.1. Classification (NCBI taxonomy): domain Eukaryota; kingdom Metazoa; phylum Chordata; class Aves; order Piciformes; family Picidae; genus Picus; species Picus viridis. The sequence continues at coordinate 8,053,522 of CM066581.1, forward strand.
AAGCCTTGGCCTCATTGAAACACGCTGCAGTCTTCCCCAGACACAGAGAGGCTTTCAGCTTCAGCAGTATGTGTAATGCTTTTGCAGAGGAAGCTGATAGTTCCAAGTGTGAATATATGCATTTCTAAGTGTTATCTGCTACAGTACATTAAATGCCCAAACTGAACACGGTTTATGGCTTGTATGTGCTGTTAAAATGGTTTGCACTTGACACAACTCTTTCAGTCTCAACATCTGCAAATCCCTGAAGCCTAACAGGATTTTTAAATGCCTCATTTGTTCGATCTTCCTTCCTAACACTAACAAACAATTCTTTCAACCTCACTACCTCTATCTCTTTGAGTTAACAGAGTTTTATACCCTACTGAAGTTTCATAAATGTAAAGGACATTTCCTGATCCCGGGTTGAGGCAATGAGATATAATTCCTCACCCAAATTGTCTAATTACAGTGTATTAGAAAATGACAAATCTCTCTCTTCAAGAGGAATTAAAAAAAATACATTTATCAGGTAGCTGGGAGAAGAGACTATGTTTAATTATAAATATTTTCACTGCACTGTTAATAACATGGTTTAGGAAAAAGATTAAAAATGTAATGTAAATCTGGTTGGGTTTTTTTACATCCACTTTTAAACAAGTCTTTAGTTCCTCTAGACACAAATGTATATCCAGCTCTAGCATTAATTTGTTGAGAATAGATCAGTGCCAGGGGAATCTTTGATCCACACAACTATCAATTAGATAATTAAAGCCAGAAGAGCAAAGATTCTTTGAAGATTTATTAGCAACTTAATTTATTCTCAGTTACTAATTTTCATTGGAAAAAAAAAAAAAAGAAGGAAAGAAAGAAAAACATGAAACAACAAAGTGAACATTCTGGCTCTGCAGTGGTCTTTGAACTAACAAGTCCCCTGTGAGTTTCAGGATGTATATTCTGGGTTATTTAATTATATAGTACATGTATTCCTAAGAAGATATAGGCAGAGTCTGTGGGGGATAGATTTGTGATTAGTATTGTAACAAATAAAATATATCTATATTTAAGGTTTTATGGAAAAACAGGTAAGCTTTGAAGTGTTTCACTGTATTTTCACTTCAAACTTACTCTAAGACACCAAATTATCTGAGGAAGTTTGAGGGCAAAAACCAAATAAAAAGCTTTTTTGAAAACAAGCCTTGGGCTCTTTTTGTGACAAGGCCCTTCCAAAACCAGGGTCTTTCCACTAGAGTGCTCTGAAGCAGTGCTTGTGCTCCATCTCAGGGAAAAAAAGAAGGAACCATGTCAGAGCATTTCAGCAGCGAGCCACTCACCTGATAATCACACAGACTGAACCGCAGCACTTAAATATCACAGAAAATCACCAGAAATGAAGCTAGGCACCATAGCAGCCACACAAACCTACCTTTTGGGGGAAGGATTTAAAGAGGTCTATCATCCATGGCTCATGTCAAGAATTCTGTTCATTTACCCCATGTCCTCAAACAAGGAGGTGGCACTTGTTGCTGTTATGTACAAAGAAAATGAGAAAAAAGAGCGGTAGCCCTTGTCAGTAAGTGAAATTCAGAGAACAAATATGCTGCCCACCAGCCCACAGCCTGTATGTGTAAAGGATAACTGAAAATTCCAATTGTATTGCAGATGGAAACTCAAGAGTTCCTCTGTTCAATCACCCTAATAATGATTTGTTCTAGATATCAGGCTTTCCAGCATCATCTCTTAAATGTATTATTTGTACTATTTCCTGCTTTCAGTTAGGAGAGAAAGCACAAAGACAGCTTTTCAGCTGTGTTTTTCTATGTACTCCTATTGACACTGGGCCTTAGAAGGAAACCATAACACAGAAACAAAGCATAGGTGGATAATAAGCATCTGGACCATAAACAAGGGTGAGTTACCCCTTCCATTTAGAGGAGTATTTAGGTAAATGTTATTTAAACAGATGTGATCAACATGCCTTGAATCTGAATGCTTCACCCTATTTTCACTCCAATGTATCTTTCCCTTTCAGAGCATACTCTAATCATTTAAAACTCTAGAAATGTACCCAAAATCTGAACATAGTTACTCTGAGTTATTTTCCAGTAATTCAGATTGCAGAGCAGCATTTCCAGTGATTTGTGCCACTCTGATAACTTGAAATAGTCAGGAACTGAGTTCATGGCTGCTTTGCATTCCCAAAGCGACGTAAAACAAATGAATTGTAGTAGGAAATTAATCTTTAAGTTCTCTTCTCCCTTATTTCATCAGCATCATATCCAATAGCTAATGCATCCAAAAAAAAACCCCAAGCCCTTTACTGAAGAAATAAGAAAGTTATGTATAAAATTTGCTCGATTGGAAAAATTTCATACTCCTTTTTTCTGTCTTCAGAAACCCTGATAAGCCATAACAAATTAATTCAGCCATGAAAACATGCCTAGTGTTCTGGATTGCAGGAATACACCCTGCACATACACAGTTTGAGCCATCAAGTGTGTGAGTAGAGTATATAGCACACAGAGGATCTGGCAGGACAATGCCTTTTGGTGCAAGGGAAGAGGTGGCTGTAGTGTGTTCGCCAGAGTGCCCACAACAAGCAGAGGAAAACAACGTTACTCCTCTGCCTCCAAGCTTGTCTGGGGCAGAGTGGCTCACCCAGAGCATCCCATAAGTCAGAGCTGTCAAAACTGCCATTGAAACTGCTCCCAAGTCCTGTCCTAGCCATAAGAGCTTATTACAGTGCATGGAGTTCGTTCTTTGGGGAACAGGAGCATTTGGGTCCCTCGTAGGACCAGAGAGAAAACTGCACTCTCTGATATATACATCCACTTAGACAGAAGCTGAGCAAATAGGGTAAAGCCCAGAGTCCTAGGAGAGAAAATGGGAGTAACAGCTTCCTGAGGACAGCTAAGCCAACATGCTATTAAATGTACCGACTGACATCGTTCTGTTCTTCCACTCTTGCAGCTACCACATGTGATGGACAAAATCCAAGTTAAACACTCTCACCAGAGCATGCTCCGAGACAGACGACTGGGCCTCAGGCTTCGCCAATACAATGCCGTTCTATTCTCTATTTATTTTTGTAGTTCAAAGACCTGGCAGCAGCCCATTTGATGCCTGCCATAAGGACCAGTGCACTCCTGATTACTGCCATGATATTTCCAAGCCTACAGACGGCATCTATCCCAGCATATGCCAGTCACCAAGACAGACTACGTACAAACAGCAGAGGGATTCTCTGAAAGAAAGAAGAAAGCCAGCTCCCACTTCCACTTTGAACCCCGCCATGACAGGCTGCCAACTTGAGGACCTTGCTTTAATCACAGCAACCACATGAAAGAGTTTATTCTGTTTATCTTGGTTCATTTAGGAAGCCAGTGATAAGCCTGCCATGAAAAAAATTCCATCTTCTCCTGGAAGCTGGCATACTTATCCCAAGATATGAGCTTTGATTTCATTTTAAGCACAGTTATTTACTGTCATATCGCAGAATGCATGAGTTTTCTCATTCTACCAGATGACTCCCCTAATAAGCAAGCTGTGAATACTTCAAATTTCCTCTCTAGTACAATGGCATCTCTGAGTGGAAGTGGTGAGAAAAGGGCAGCAGATCCTCCTAAAGTCACAGCCAAAGGGTACAGGCTTCATCCTTGATGTGTGCACCCAGCACGGCAGCAAGAGCTGCTTGAAGAAGAGCTGTGGCCCACACACAGGAGTGGACAAAGTGTGTGATGTGACTGAATTCTCTCCTACTAGGCTTTCTGAAGAATGTAGGATGATATTAAATAAAGATATGAAACTGGACCCACTACAGAGTATGAAGACGGAGTATTATTTTACCATGGAAGAGCAGTGATAGAGGAAACAAAGATGAAGATCAATCATAGATAAAAATCTCATAACCTTCTACAGCATGAGCTAACTGTGGGCTATTTTTGGCCATGGAATATTGTGGATAACCAAACAGGTACTGCTGTCCCTGTACATCACAGCAGCATATATTCTTCTTAACTTTGCTACCATCTACACACAATTGGCTGCCGCCGGTGCTGTTTGTGGTGTTGCCAGACTCTGTAGTGCTGTTGCATTCATTTTGTGGGCTCACTAGGTATCTCAGAGGGTTTAAGGGGCAAGGAATGTTACTCTCTTTCTGCTAATAAGGAATTTTAGAAGGTGTGAAGTGACCAAACAGGTTCTTCTGAACCCAATGGACACAAGGCAGTGGCTGTGGTGATGGTGGGTGTATGCCCTGGAAACTATTTAGGCACAGATTGCTAAAGGACTTTGGAAGCAGACAGTAGCAATCTGCTGCAACCGAGTAAAAGACATTTATGGAGATTCCTGGAAGCTACACGAAGCCTCAACTTCTGGCAAAGACATAAATGGGAATGGAGAGGAAAACTCTTCTCATATTTGCAGAAAGATGTATAATTTTCAAATTCTGAAGGATCATTATCTTTAGCATGACCATTTTTCCTCTTGAAATGTAGGTCATATTACTGCATTTACTTCTAACTCCTCAGCCCTTGGCACCCATAATTCAACTCTCCCATTTAACAAATTGCTGAGGTCTCTGCACTGATATCTCAGCAAACACAATATTTCATCTCGACCTGTATCCTGTTTAGTCTGGATTTGTTCATGTTCACAAGGAGTAGATTTGAAATACAGCCTTGCAGAATAATCAGTAATATGCACACCAAAGTGACAGGCAATCATTTAGTAGTTTTCATGGGAGATAACACAAGATATTTTGCAAGACTTTGCCATATTGTGTGACTTTGCCAATTTACCTCTTGCAGCAAGACTCAGCTATTCATATTACGAAATATTAGGAGATGCTACTATAAATCTCACAATATCTTAAAAATGTGCAATTACTCTTCAAAAGTGCCCAGATGGGGATTATATCTCATTATATCAAGTGCTATGCAGAAAACAAATGTCTGGCTGTAATTAATAGGGTTGGAAACTTCAAGAAGAACAGATCCACTGATGAAAAAAACACAAATGGTCAGAGTTTCAGCTTGAATAACAACCCAAATAACTGGATGTTTGTGGTAACCTTGTCCAAAGCATGTAATCATCCTGAGTATGCAAAACTGGGCTGAATCATGGAACCGGACGTGCAAGCTTTCCATTGTGTCCGTTGCCTGTGCGTCTATGCATTAGAAATATGTTCAATAATGCTCCTTTCTCGTGCTAAGGCAGCAGTTAGATTTGTGACCTTTTTTAGATACAGAAAAAAGAGATCCAAGAAAAAAGAGAAAGAGGAGAGAAGAGAAAGAGGAGAGAAGAGAAAGAGGAGAGAAGAGAAAGAGGAGAGAAGAGAAAGAGAAGAGAAAGAGGCGAGAAGAGAAAGAGGCGAGAAGAGAAAGAGGAGAGGAGAGAAAGAGGAGAGAAGAGAAAGAGGCGAGAAGAGAAAGAGGAGAGAAGAGAAAGAGGCGAGAAGAGAAAGAGGCGAGAAGAGAAAGAGGCGAGATGAGAGAAAATAAACCAAACTAATTTTACACAGAATTATGGTTTGGAAAAGGTCCATTTTGGTGGAAATTTAAACACATTCCTATTTTATGTGTGAATGAGTTCACTCAAACACCTAGACCTGTTTTTCGTTCACATAGGTGCAACACAGCATTGCCAAATTCCCAATTACAAGATCTAACCAAACTTTCCAGCCCTAAACATAGCAGTTCCCCCTGCCTGGAACTTTAAAACGTGTCACTGAATAATCAGTTCCCTTCGTATACCACTGCAGTATATTTCATATAGACATCATCCCCATTATCCTGCTCAAAACCTGCATGTGGTTGGTCCACACATTTTGCAGTAGTTCAATTTCATGTGCCTCAGTAACAGTTTTCCCCAAAGGAACAGCTTTGGATTATCTCAGGTGCATGCCAGAGACAGCAAGCTCTACAGGCTTGGGCTTTCCCCTGCAGTTTTCTGTAGCATTATTAGCCAAAGAGGCTCAGCTGAGTATGTATTCAGATATGCTTTTATTAAAATTGACTTTTAATATTAGTCATGAGCAGTCTAAGAATTTTTTGCCCTTAGTGCAAACACAGTTGGAAAAAAATTGCATCTGAATAAAGCCATTCTCGTGCTCTAACAATTTTGACCAGACATACCAAGTGTTGATTCATCTCCAAAAGATGTTTAAATGCTTTGAGATGCGAGTCTTTGGTTTTCTTTAAGAATTATGTATTACATCTATTCCAAAGGAAGCATGGGACAAGTCAGATGAGATTTTTAGGGTGCAAAGTGAAAACAGATGAATTTTTTCCTTCAATAAAAATTACATTTTGTGAAAAGAATGTTTTACGTTTACGATTTTCCCAATTTTTCTCTCATTCTCAGAACTGTTGAGAAGTAAAACCAAAAGCAATTCCTTTTCCTTTCTACCAGGAGAACAGCAGAGGTGGATAAATTCTCCTCACCTACCTTGAATTCTGGCTTCAACAAGGTCATTTGTCAGCCAGAACCGATGTGACTATTGCACACATAAACTGAGTGCCTATAATTGAATCCTTGCAACCCTAATGTGCAAGCCATAAAGCATGAAACATTGGAGTTCAGTTTGTAGAACAAGTAACCAGGAAAACCAACACTCTGCCTCCCTTTCCCTCTAGCTCCCAAACCTGTTGTGAAAATGTTTGATGGGCCTAAACCTGCAAAACTGCTGTGCAAATGGATGCTGCTTCTTAAACAGACTGTCACAAGTACATGATGGATAAAGGGAGATGTAATGGCTGGTTTTAGAATGTATGGCATCAGTTTCATGGAAAACTTCTCTGAACTAAAAGACTTTTGGATCACTCTTCCTTATATGCAGCTACATTAATCTACCTCAGCTTTCTCTGCCACAAAAGAGTGAGGAAGTGAGGGCCAGCACCATGTTTGGCCTTTCTGCTAGATGGAGAGGAAATGTCCTACAGGCTCTGTAGATCAAGAGCTGCCACTGAGCAACAAGCTGACTGACAGGGAAGGTGTGACCCATACATTTATTCCCCTGACTTACCAGTTTGTTCTTTTGACTTTTCCTTGCAGTTTCTTCTATCCAGACTATGCATAAAACTTTTCGCTCTATACAGCACTTAGGATGTGTACATCAGGTCTACCTCTTGTTAGAATTCCTTACCTAGTCCTACTCACTGGAATTTCACATTTCTTATTTCTGTCTCTTACTAGTGAATTGAAATGTTTGCAGTAATTTGCCCTAATAGCTGCCCTTGAAAAAATCAGTGCTGTTTTATGTTTGGAAATACCAGCTCTGACAAGATATGCCCACACTTGATTTGTACTTGAAGGATTTAGTAGGTGGCTTGAGTTTGATCACCTTAACAATTAAAACCCCAACAAACACAAAAACATGTACCAAACTATCTAAATGAACATGCTGAAAGATCTCTGCATTCTTGAACACTCTTACTCTCTTTTTTTGATCTGTGCAACTCAGGAGAAGAGGTACTTTGTGTTATTTATATGCAGTCTGATCAGGAGAATCTCCCTGCAGCTGAGAGGACAAGAGAGGAAGTACAGGACAGGACAGGCCAGATTAGAACAGACCAAACCAGGTTGGAAAAGACCTTTGAGATTATCATGTTCAATCTATCACCCAATACTATCTAATCAACTAAACCACGGCACCAAGCACCCTATCCAGTCTTCTCCTAAACGCCTCCAGTGATGGTGACTCCACCACCTCCCTGGGCAGCCCATTCCAATGGCCAATCACTCTTTTATAAACAACTTCTTCCTAACATCCAGCCTAAACCTTCCCTGGCACAGCTTGAGACTGTGTCCTCTTGTTCTGATGTTGGTTGCCTGGGAGAAGAGACCAACCCTCACCGGGCTACAACCTCCCTTCAGGTAGCTGTAGACAGCAATAAGGTCTTCTCTGAGCCTCCTCTTCTCCAGGCTAAGCAACCCTATCTCCCTCAGCCTCACAGTGTGTACTTACCAAGAAAGACAGAACACTGAAACACTGTTGAATTCTTCATGGGTAGGGAGCTCTGCTTACAGATTAACTAAGAAAGTATTACCTGGTTCTAATGATATGCTCTTGCTTTCACTAAAATAGCATAATGCAAACCAGAATAAAACTCTGGCTGCATATCCACAAAATATATATATTTTTTCCACCAGAAACTAGAATAGTTTAATATGTTGATTTTTATACCCTGTTACAGTCCTTTAATAAAATCAGTCTGGAGTGTGAGGGTTCAGCTATTGTATTTAAAAGGCATTTGTGTCCAGAATGTAAATTTGACTATTTTTCCCTATCTTCATCCCATAACAACATTACAACAGAAAGAAAAGAACCAAATTGTGCTTGTTAACATACCACATAATCTTCAACCTACAAAATTGCAGTTTTAGATGTTCTGCTAATTGTTCTAGCAAAGCCAGCAGAATGCAACTCTAGAAGTTGACTGAAGCTTCTAATCCAACAAAGCACTTAAATGTTTAAACTGTCCAAGTCAATGCCTTGACATCAACTGAAATACACAGGGGAAGAACTAGATAGAAACAGTAATATTTCCTGTCTAAAAAAGAAAAAAAAAAGGCAATGAAACAAATTCAAAACCAAAAACCAAAACAACCAAACCAAACACAAGCAAAAAAAAAAAACCAAACCAAACCAAAAAAACCTCACAAGTGGACAAAAAAAATAAATCCCCAGATGACCAAACAAACAAAACAAAACACTTCTAAGAAATTAATCCCCAGTCTGTACCCTGAGAATACCCTGAAAATATTTACTTTGTTTTCATAGAAATCAGAAACAAACAGAAAGTTCTGGCCTCCTGAATGCATTCCAGGAAAGCTCCTCTCATCTGCCAGCAAGTGAACTTATAGCAGGGAAAAAGGTGGCTTCAATAAGCCCAAGGAGGGAGCAATAAAAGAAACTAAATTATTATGAACAGCCTGGTAGGTAGTAATTGTAGCTATAAAACCATTGCTATTTACTCATATTTTAGAGCCATCATGGCCAAAGAAGTGGGAAAAGGCTGATGAGAGAGTTGAGAGAAGTTTTAATCATTTGAGAAGCTCATCATGTTCAAGAATGCTGTGAAGAATAAAAACATGACAGGGCTCATTGGGAAACTAGTCTCCTCTGGTTTTGAGGCAACTGTATAAAAGACAACTTTATGTGCTGGGTGGGGAAAAAAAGTCGGCATAAATTCTTCAGAGTGATGAATTCAGAAATGCTTCTTGGATGAATAAAACCATCAGTAACTATGGGAGTTATGTAACTCAACTCAACATTTGCACTAAGTCCACACTTTTTAGGCATGTCACTGTTGACATCTGATAACCACTCTGCTCTAAGTAGCTTCACTGGGTCAGGGCAGAGATTCTGTGTTACTGAAACTATATAAATGAAGGTCAGAATTATAAATGTGAGGGGTTCTTAAATCCAAACAAGGTTAAGGACTGCAAACTGAAAAACAGTTGTCTCACCCATGAAAATCATACTTGGAAGATCAAAAAAAGTCTACTGAACAGCTGAATAAATTCAGCATTTGTAACAATTGCATAACAAAGTGAAAAACACAGGCCTGATGGGAATTTCCTGCTCCAGCTAGCTCCGTTCTTGCATAAAAAGTTGACACTATTCAAACTTCTTCGGAGAGCAGAAATTGTGAACGTTTACATTGGAACGCTGGAACGGTGAAAACTTTCTTTAAATGAGGAACTGATTCAACTAAACCAAGTTCAGGATTGTTTATTCCTGCATCTGGACGTAAAAGAAAACAAAATGCCGTCGCTTCAGATCGCAAGAAACATGTTGAAGCATCGAAGCCAATCAAGAAACTGAGGCGTGAAGATGTCCTTATGTTGAAAATGTTAAAAGTAATGCCCTCACATGACACCTTGTATGAGAGGCATTATTCTGATTCAAATTTGGGTTGGAATTTTGTTTCATTGGCACTGCAGCTTAGTAAATATTCTAGAAAGAATTTGAATATTGTGAAACAAGGGCCAGAAATTTTAAAATATCCTTAGGATACATTACAGCAACAGAATGGAATAGAATAGGAATGGGAATAGAATAGAACAGGATTAGAATAAGAATAGGAGTAGAATAGAATAGGGATAGGATAGGATAGGAATAGAATAGAAAATAATAAGAATAGGAATAGGAATAGGAATAGGATAGAATAGAATAGAATAGAATAGAATAGAATAAGAATAAGAATAAGAATAAGAATAAGAATAAGAATAAGAATAAGAATAAGAATAAGAATAAGAATAAGAATAAGAATAGAATAGGAATAGAAATCGAATAGGAATAGGAATAGGAATAGAAATAGAAATAGAAATAGAAATAGAAAAAATAGAATAGAATAGAATAGAATAGAATAGAATAGAATAGAATAGAATAGAATAGAATAGAATAGAATAGAATAGAATAGGACCAGGTTGGAAAAGACCTTTGAGATCATTGAGTCCAACCTATCATCCAACACTATCTGATCAACTAAAGCATAGCACCAAGCACCCCATCCAGTCTCTTCCTAAACACCTCCAGTGATGGTGACTCCACCACCTCCCTGGGCAGCACATTCCAATGGCCAATCACTCTTTCTATGAAGAACTTCTTCCTAACATGCAGCCTGAACCTCCCCTGACACAGACATAGAATCTGAAAATCAGGGGTCTTCAGAATATTACTGATACTGTACTTGTATTAAAGTCTTAGTTGGAGCTGGGATTTCCAGAGACTAATTTTCAATATAAAATGGGGGTCTAACTTCCTGAGCTGAGCTTGTGAAAATGACAAGTAAGGAACTGTTGAAAGTTTTTATGATGATAGTCTTGCCAGAGATGAGCCAGCCACTTCGCATCCACATTACAGCACAGCAGGTCATGTGTCATGGGTAGATGTTTCAAGGGATTGCTGAATCTTTCACTTCCACAGCTCAGTTTCAAACACAGTTGGACTGAAAGCAGTCACCACTAGTAACTTTTCTGTGACTTCAGAAATGCCTGTAAGCCAATTCCTTGGAAATTAAAGCTAATTCTATATTTTAAAATAATAATAATAATTCAATGTATGAGGAGACAGACCAAGGGAGTTGGGGCTGTTCAGTCTGGAGAAGAGAAGGCTCCAAGGAGACCTTATTGTGGCCTTCCAGTATCTGAAGGGAGCCTACAAAAAAGCTGGGGAGGGACTTTTGAGGGTGTCAGGGAATGATAGGACTAGGGGGAATGGAACAAAATTAGAAATGGGTAGATTTAGATTGGATGTTAGGAAGTTCTTCCCCATCAGGGTGGTGAGACACTGGAACAGGTTGCCCAGGGAGGTGGTAGAAGCCTCATCCCTGGAGGTTTTTAAGGCCAGGCTGGATGTGGCTCTGAGCAACCTGTTCTAGTGTGAGGTGTCCCTGCCCATGGCAGGGGGTGTGGAACTAGATGATCCTTGAGGTCCCTTCCAACCCTATCGATTCTATGATCCTAACCCAAGGCTTGGTTTGCTTCTGGCAAGCTATGCAGGTAATATGGTTGTGCTGCAGGTCCTTTTTGTTCACTGTGGGCATTTTTATTGCTTTAGTTGTTTCAAACCCCAAAAGAACAATTCAGATATAAATGAAATTGATGGCCATGGTTTGTTCCAAAGCAATCTGACTCCCTCTGAATCTACACCATCTGACAGATTTGGGATGTTGACTTGTCTTTTGTGGCAACAATATGAACTTAAATATTAAGAGGCACTTGTACAATTAATTGTTCCACAAACCTCAACTCATAGCAATTCAGATTCACCAAAGCCACCATAAGCTCCCCAATCCAGGAAAGTCCTGTAACCAAATGGAGCTGCAAAAGCATCTTGCATAGTCATTTTATTTTTCTGTCTTTCAAGGCAGAAGTGCCTGAGGACTTCATGGATTCTGTTTTACATTCCTTCTTAGCTTGCCAAAACCAAGATAATGCCTTAGAAGGAAAAAAAAAGCATATTTTGTTGTTCCACAGATTAATTTTAAGGAGGTAAAAGCAATTGGAGAAAATAGCATGCATTTGTGATGCATGCAGCTGAAACAGTAATGAAGTTCCAAGGTTTAAAAAAGGAAATTAAAAAGGAAAATGTATACCTAACCATCAGATCAGGCACAAGCAATCCATGCATTCTACCTGTCCTAATGGCCCTTTAGAGTTCAGTGTCACAATAGATGAGTTATTTAATGTAATAGCCACATCCACAACCAGGAGCTTTCCCCACCAGAGAATGCTGGGCTGGACTTGAATGTTTTCCTAGTGGGAGCAGAGAGTCAAGAAGACACAAAGAAGCCTTCAAAGTCTATGCTGAAGAATTTTAAAGTATTTTTCATGTATTTTTGCTCATTACCAGCTACATAGGGGCAAGAAAAACTGTTTCAAATTCATTTAACTGGGAATTAGTCTAGAAACCAAAGCCAGTCTCATTCAGTAATGACATTAATATCCAGTAACTGGGTCACATTATCCACAATTACTGTAGAGACTATAGAGTTCCTTGTGGAAAACAGCATTCTGTATCATCACAGAACATGAATAAAATGTGGGATGTATCTAGTTCAATGATGGATTCAGTCAAGCAGAAAATTAACCAACACTCAGTCAAGCCACTAATCCAATAACCCTAATATTCCTGCAGTATGTCAGCTATCTGTTTCAATCAAACCAGTGGGGAGAAAAAGCCCAGAGAGTTGTCTATTCACAGAGTGTTTGGAGAACAGAGAATTTCATTCAGACATGAAAGACCAGATGCTTTCATCTAATGAGTACAGCAGGTAGGCAGGAAAGATACCAGGGCACCCTCTCGGCTCTAATGAGTACAGCAGGTAGGCAGGAAAGATACCAGGGCACCCTCTTGGCCCTAATAAGTATAGCAGGTAGGCAGGAAAGATACCAGGGCACCCTCTCGGCTCTAATGAGTACAGCAGGTAGGCAGGAAAGATACCAGGGCACCCTCTCGGCTCTAATGAGTACAGCAGGTAGGCAGGAAAGGTACCAGGGCACCCTCTCGGCTCTAATGAGTACAGCAGGTAGGCAGGAAAGATACCAGGGCACCCTCTCGGCTCTAATGAGTACAGCAGGTAGGCAGGAAAGGTACCAGGGCACCCTCTCGGCTCTAATGAGTATAGCAGGTAGGCAGGAAAGGTACCAGGGCACCCTCATGGCTCTAATGAGTACAGCAGGTAGGCAGGAAAGATACCAGGGCACCCTCTCGGCTCTAATGAGTATAGCAGGTAGGCAGGAAAGGTACCAGGGCACCCTCTCGGCTCTAATGAGTATAGCAGGTAGGCAGGAAAGGTACCAGGGCATCCTCTTGGCTCTAATGAGTATAGCAGGTAGGCAGGAAAGGTACAGCCAGGGGCACCCTCTCGGCTCTAATGAGTACAGCAGGTAGGCAGGAAAGGTACCAGGGCACCCTCTCGGCTCTAATGAGTATAGCAGGTAGGCAGGAAAGGTACCAGGGCATCCTCTTGGCTCTAATGAGTATAGCAGGTAGGCAGGAAAGGTACCAGGGCACCCTCTCGGCTCTAATGAGTACAGCAGGTAGGCAGGAAAGGTACCAGGGCATCCTCTCGGCTCTAATGAGTATAGCAGGTAGGCAGGAAAGATACCAGGGCACCCTCTCGGCTCTAATGAGTACAGCAGGTAGGCAGGAAAGGTACCAGGGCACCCTCTCGGCTCTAATGAGTATAGCAGGTAGGCAGGAAAGGTACCAGGGCGCCCTCTCGGCTCTAATGAGTACAGCAGGTAGGCAGGAAAGGTACCAGGGCACCCTCTCGGCTCTAATGAGTATAGCAGGTAGGCAGGAAAGGTACCAGGGCGCCCTCTCGGCTCTAATGAGTATAGCAGGTAGGCAGGAAAGGTACCAGGGCATCCTCTTGGCTCTAATGATCCTTCTGGTAGGACCTGATTTGCTGTGTACCTCATGCCAATTTGTTAGGCATTATACTCCAGCGTATTTCCCAAACCTGGTAGAGGGAGTACTGGCAATT